>JAALXH010000651.1:0-34440 GCA_012977735.1 Fusarium tanahbumbuense | reverse complement strand
GGGGGTGTGGGAATGGGAAAGAATTTTGGATGGTGGGACTGGTTCCGAGAAACAAGGGGGTCTGGGGTTTTGCTTTTGGGAGCTGAAGTGCGGGAGGGAGGGCGTGTAGAGTCGCGTATGCATCTATCGAGGGTGTGAAGTTTGAACTACCGGGGTGTTTGCTCTCTCTCATGTCTTAATCTAAGGCGAGCAAGACAACAAGGGCAGAGCAGAGAAAAAAAAAAAGTCCCCCCTCTACCCTCTCGAGGCCGCTACAGTTTAGTACGGGGGCAACACAGACCAGCGTACGAGCCCTTCAACGCTTCGGCGACGGCGAAGTGAGGATGAATATAGTGGTCTAATCACGGAGCAAAACGAGCAGAGAAGCAAAATGGAAGGAAAAAGGAATGATGCAAAAGACCCTGAATCTATCTGACTGACTCACCGAGCCATGACCGAAGAGAGGGCAGAGCACTGTTGCGCAAGAGGTCTGATGCTATTCGCAGATTTGTGTTATATTAAACTTTTTTTGTTTTTGTTACATCTCTTCCTCTCACCCACCGCCGGCATATCTGCTCGCGAGTAAGTTGGCGTTGCGTTGCTTGCGTGCTGTCTTGTGCATTAACGAGGAGAGCACGAAACAACGCTCTTGAACTTGGACCCTTTCCCCCACCACCGCAGCAACATATATCAGACAACAACAGAGACATAGATCCAATATCATATTTCCTCGTATCAATACCGCCGGCAGTTACTATACCTTACCCTGATGGGCAGAAACCAAACTCATGTATCAGGTTACAGCACACACATACATACATACGTACAGCAATTTTGAAGCTATTCCCTCTTTTGCATACCGCAGAGACAAAACAAGGCTCACATACAGCAAGATTGGGTACTCACCGACAAGACTTCTGTTCACCTGGTGGATTGAAGGGATTCTTTGCATCTCCACAGGGCTAAGCGCTGCCCGCCAGACCGCGCCCTCGCGAATGCCGGTGAGACAAGTCCAGTTTAAGAGGGACCCTTCCTTTCCTTTGCCTCAAGACACAGGTGACAGAGAACATGTTACCCGCCTCGTTGAAAGAGCAAGGCAAGGTATTAAGAGATATCCACAACGGTAGGTAGAGACCGCCTCATCAATTATTCTACTGCGGCGCTTACTTGAATTACCTATTTCTATTCTGTATCGGATCCGTATGTAATGTAGACGAGTATTTCTGATTGGGGAGATGCCATGGGCGGGCCGATGGATGGCACGTGGAAGCCTCAAAAGAGAGGCCCTCTTCCCTCTCTCCCCTAAAGCTAAGCCTGGTCTAGGTACAGTTACCGTAGCCGTCCACTGAGTGTTCCCCCCGTGTGATCAGGTAAGCTAGCCTCTAATCCCGCCCAAAGATCCCACAACGGTTCCGCTTGGAATCACCGTTTATTGAGATTGATTGCTTTTTTTGGGGGTCTATGTCTACTACTACTAGTCATGGCAAAATATGATATACTTGTTTAAGGAGTCATTCGTGTCATGATCTACCTCCTTCCGTCGCATCATTTTTGCTTTTTCCAAACGAGGGTTCGTCATGATCTACTGGATGAGCAATACTGTCTCCATCAGATAAGTCGAGTCAGGATATCTCACTCAGGCCTGAGCCTGGTCTGGCCTGAGCCTGGCCAAACCCATGGAACGTCAATGCACTGCACGTACTGCACATCAACGCCGGAGCGAAATGGAAAGATTTTCTTGACCTGTGCTTGTGCTGTCTCTCTTGCTCGCATCTCTAGCACCTGCATCAGCGGTCAGACGCACGGTTCATAGGTAGGTGTCACTGTTACTGTTACTGTTACTGTTACTATTACTATTACTGTTACCCTTCCTTCAATCATGACATGACATCTTCATACTACAGACTCATATTAGACAAGAGACAGTCTGACCCACCGTGTTCCATGATTTCCTTTTCCCTCCGTTCTAGACGTTCAATCATCCATGAAAAAGAATATTACGCTTGGACAGTTGACGCCATTGCCCACACCTTCATGTCATGGCCCCCCCTGGTTAATAAAACACACATCCCATCCCACCCAAGTACCGTTCCCGTCTATGGACTTGACACGCAGCACCACTGCCGAGGTCTTGTATCACAATTCGGAGGAATGACTTCTTTTTGGGACAGAGAGAGAAAAGACAGAGACCATCAGTCTATATGCATCCTTAGTCACTACTCGAGCAGGGTTGAGACCGCTCGTGCATTGCATAGCATTGGATCTCTCTTTTGCTCCACTGCACACGTGGTGGGATGCCGGTAGAGTTCCCAGTCCTAGTCTAGTCCTGTCCAGTGAATGATACCGTCTGGGCTGTCACTCTACCGAAACAGTTGCTCCGCTAGACGGGAGATGAGCTTCATCAAGATGAATGACGCTGGACAGGGCATGAGAACCAATAGAGCAGAGATCAAGTATTCGTAAAATCTAATGAGATGAGCTGTGTACCAAAATAACAATATGTACTGTCATCACCTGTCACTCCTCCGCATTTGCATACTTTCCTAAAGAGGAACCGGTCAATACGCTGGACGACAGCCTGAACGCGGGTCCTGTCTGCTGTGCTGCACCTCTTCCCTCTCCATCTGCATGCGCATGCAGTGCTTGCTGGCATAACAATACAGCCTGTAAAGAGACCACATTCCCACCAATTAATTGGGCGGCTAAAGGATATCCATGTCACCTTCAATACGTACATAGTACATACATACAGCACACACCCATGTAGCCAATATCTCGATTCTACGATGGATGGCATGTCCTTTTCGACCACGGCTCCGATACAGTACTGGACCGTCATAACCTAAGCGACCGACCTGGTTTCAAAACTTTTTCTATCCCCATTCCCCCTTTTTTTGACAAGATGCGAAACTGCGTCATGGTTTAAAACTGCCGCTACACTAGTTGAGGAAGAAAAAAGTCCTTCTGGAAGGATGGCCATAATTTCCACCACTCCCCACCGCCCGACGCGAAAAGAGCACACCGCTATCCAATCAGCCCTGCTATACCACATTCTGCTTCTTCTCACGGTGCTGAGAGTTAGCTGTGCTTCTAATAGCTGGACCTGGACCTGATCCAGTGGCGACTTGATGCAAGGGGATAGGCTTTACCGACTGGCTGGAAGGAGGCGTCATGGGCTGGAGACTTCGACAAGAGTTTAGAGTCTTGTTCCGGGCTCTAGGATAGTGTCCCCGTTGCAAGCGTCTTTACATGCTACCAGTAGACTTCAATAATCCATTAATTCGTATTAACTATACTACAAATGACGTCCACCGAGATGTCATCTCATGTCTTTCTCCTTGGAAATGTCCCTGAAAAGTTCTTCAATTTCATCTTGATGAAGCCGTCACCAGTCCGTCAAGTCTCCAGGCTCATTCTCTGGTCTGAGAACCCCCTGGCCTCTGACGCCAACCCCTAGTTCCTGTCGCGTTGTTCTCTTGCAATTCACATCACTCGCCAAGCCCTTCCACAACAGGGGTCCAGCCAATCAACAACGTCCCAGCTTTCTTTTTGGCGTTCCCAGGACGCGGGCTCGGGCCTCGGGATGTTCTGCTTCTGGTGCAGCGGGTGTGACAAGCCCCCAGCCTGTTTTGCCCTTTCCTTCCTTCTGTTCCGTTGCGTTCCTTGAGTGCAGGTTGCCTCTTTTCTCTCTTTCTTTTCTTTTTGCGGCTTCTTTCGCCATAAACGTTCACTCTGATGCAAGGGTTATGATGACGAGCATTCTGGAATCTGTGTTTAGAGACATTGTCTGGGATCTGGCAGTTGTGGTCATGAACCAACAGTCCAAACGCCAAACCGTTGACGGAATTGAAACTTAAAACTGCAGCCCTGCTTTTGCTTGTTTGATTGGTGAACCTAAATATACGCTGTAATCTTCAGTTGATGTTACATGTGTCGTCGCATCCATTTCCATCAGAGATCTCAACTACATCGTGTCTTCGCGTTTTATTTCCCTTTTTGCGGAGGGAATGCATACTGTTCATTTGATCCTTATGTAAACCTTCACGACGTGACCCAGACCGAAGACTACAAGACGTGTCAGTCGCGGCCATGTCTCGGAGGAGAACTTTTTTTTCTTTTTCTTTTTTTCTTTTTCCGCCCTTTCCTTTGCACCGATTGCTTGGTAAAGTTCCGCTTCAGTACAGTACCACCGTACCGTATCCTATCCTTACCCTGAGACCTGATCCTTCAGCCTGGGTACTCTGTACTAGTACTACTGTACCGTAGCAGAACAGCCTCCCATTCCCGAACATACGGACAGGTAAACCCACCCGAAGCTCTCCAAGGGCCCCATCCTGGCAGGGACGCTGGACCGGGGATCTTCGTCAGGTCAGCGTCAGGTGGTTACGTTCATGTTACCAAGAGAGAGGTCTTCCTTTTCTCCTGCCCGGGCAGATCATATGGATCGAGTCCTTGTATGCCGAGGGATGATCTAATGGGGATCCTCAGTGAACCAGGGAGTTGGGAACAGGACAGGCTCAGCCTTGGGTTTGAGAGTTCGTGGACGTGGACTGACGGCATTCCCGAGTCTTTGGGTTGGCCAGGTTAGCGAAATCAGACGAGGAAACAATTGAGACAACAACTGCCAGACCTAGACGGTGAAATTAGCTCGGGCACTTCTGTACCGAACTAGACTACTGTCAGTCCAGTCACATCATACCCCCAAGCAAGCTGTAACTGCAGCTGCAACTACCGAGTATGCAATAACCAGAAACAGACAGAGCATAAACATGTACAGCTTCAAACGGTCTGTGGAGTGTGCATTATTTTTTCCACAGCACTAATGTGAATGATGCAGACCAGACCGCCACTTGACAGCTGTACGAACGATCCATACCAGTTCAACAACGCATATCACGGAGTCTCGACACATCTATTTTTGATGCCCGAGATATTATCGGTCTGGCAAAGGAAAGGGAGACAAGTATTTGCCTCAACCCTTTGTGATCCTGTGAATGGTAGGAATGTTACGACGGGTATGGGATGCAAGGCATGACCCCAGACTTGGCAACCACAACATAAAAATTGAGCAAGGAAAGACGCTGCTATTCCTCCTTCGCTTCCATTAGCGGAACGCTACCGCTTTGAGAACGGAAGCTATCATGCGGAACGGAACAGTCCTTCACTAGTTAGTTCACCGGTCTACTGGGTGCGTCAATTTTACTGAATGCTAAGAAACCATGATGATAGCATTGCAATGGGGGTTTACATTCTTTACAACTGTCGTCACTTGATCTTGAGAACCGCATAATTCCTGCTTCGAGTTTGTTTCATGTGATCACTATTATATTATCGTATTCGGCGTGAGTTAATACTTCTCCAGACAGACTATAGGTCGGAACCGGAGTCGGAACCGTAGGAACCATACCCTACACAAGACAAGGTAGGATTCTCATGGTGTTGCCTGGACTAAACAATAGGCGAAGGGACTTGATATGCCTTTATCAGGATCATACAAAGCCATGCAAGACCAGTTACCACGCCCAGCCTTTATGATCGACCTGGCGATGGTGCAACAAGGTATGAGCATTAGCACAGCAACCCACGGTCATGAGCGTGCCGCTTCTGGACATCAAGGTAATTAAACCCGTATGGTAAAGTATAATGTAGCTATGACTCTTCCAGGGCTGTCACGCTAATCGTCCACATCACGAGTACTAGACAAGCCCATTATCTTGCAAGAGAGGGTCAAGGTACCGAGACTGTTTCAGGGTAGTGTCCAATTCTTCCAAGATACAGTCCCAGTTATTCCAAGACTCGCACGATTACATATCTCCCTCGGTAGACATGCACATCAGAAAAAGAAAAAAGCAAAAGCTGTCTCAGTCAAGATGTGCGTGAAGTCATGGATAACAGTTATCCGGACAGGTTGACGTATCGTGGATGAAGAAGGAACACGACCGTCTTCACCCCCAGCCAAGACAATAATATTCCTGGTATGGTAAGAACCAGCCTGTTGGGAAATTGGCGAGATGTGATGTGCCGTTCTAGGCAAGTTTTCGAAAAGCTACGATAAGTTTATCTCTTACAACAATAAAGTGATATTACCGTGCTGCATGAAAGGGAAAGCATTGCACGGACATGCAACTGTTCTGTTACTGTTGCTATTGCCATCGCGGGGGTGCATCCATGACCAGCATCATTTTCTCCCTGTGAGACAAAGTTCCCATGCCTTGATCTTCATTTCTATCTGTGCCTGACAAGGGGCTATAATTCTTGGAAGAGGGACAAGATTGGATGGCAAACTACAGTGATCATTCCCCCTTGCGGCATATCAAATGCCGAAAATAAGGGTCCAACCAGTTTGTAAGGGTTAAAGATCTGTCTAAGATGAAGATTTGGGCAGAAGAGGAGAAGAATCGAGAGTTGGGCATCAAGATCTTCATCAATTGTCGATGGGAAATATCCACTTTTGGCCATCCCGAGGCAACGGATTAGTTTAGTTCATCTCATCCAGGTACGGATACTTGTACAGGGCTCCACGACTGTACCAAACGGTTGGAGAAAGCTTAATTTACTGCATTTAATTCATTGAAATCTCAAAAGAAGTCCATATTTATTATCAGGTACTGTATCCGTATATACTCCAGAAGTTATGGTTTATGTTTCATCGGTAACTAGCTCTTTGCGTTAGATTGGGAATAGTAGTGGCTCTTTTTTCTTCGGTCTCGGAGTCTGCCAAGGTCCCGAATTATTATGAGACCATCCTTGCATTTCTAGAAGAACCAGTCTTTACTTGGCAATTCGTTTAGCGAAAGATACACTGATACTGTCCATTCCCGTGACCATGATTGCATGTGGAGATCATTACGATTGGTAGCTCAGGTGAAGCCATCATGATTCAGATACTATGGTACTATCACTTATCATATTCCGCTACCCAGAAAGCGAGCGGCCCGTGTACACTTTTTCTTAGATGCATATATGCACGACTTACAGAATCACGATGCGATAGCTTATTAGAAAGAAACATTTTGCGTATTAAACGGATCGTAGGTGAGTCGATCCTACTAACCACCGTCGACGGACCATCTAGTCAAAGCGTGCCTACGTAAGTATAGCGAGCTTCACTGTAACTATTCGTAGGGCTTCTGAGGCACAGCAGTTCGTAATGATACCCCTGCTCAACACAACCCTGCTGTATATCAGGACGATCAAACCTCGACAGCAGCGTGAATTAACTTGACTTGATTTCTTGCTTCCACTGAAAATGGTTTATCATAATGAGATATTACCGTCGAGTTAGACATCGAGTCTGTCTTACGATACATAAGGATACGGGGGGAGGGGAAAGAAAGGAAAAGGTCCAAACTCTAACTAAAGGCGCACCACCCCCAATTACACCTGCAGGCCTCCCTCTCAAACTGAGTTTGCAGGGGAAAGCTTTACTAGCGATAGGTGCTTCGGATTGGGACGTAGTATCGGCATATGCGTGGGCCTCTCATCAAACGGCTGTCTGAGTTCGACTTGCCAATCAACCATCAAGGACCTCCTGTCCGTTGGTGGGCGGATGCATCGTAAAGCTTCCCCTAGCGGGCGTCTGTTTTGTTTTTCCTTCACCTCAACACCAAGATGCATGCCCATCAGCTTCAAACGTGGCGCTACTTAGAAGGGTACAGTAACCTGCCGAGAACTTTAATACGCCATAGACGGTAAGGTGTACGATAGATAACCCCAGGTATTCGCTGGAGATGTAGGCAATATATTGGATGGAAGGAGGCAGGGAGTGTATATTGGCGAGGTTGGACTTGTTGTCTCTTCTCTCATCTTGATGTCTCCGGAGGGACTGCCGGCCAACAGAGACGGATGTCGCGGGAACAGGTTACGGATAGTGGCTGGGCAAGTAAACGAGATGTGGGCGTGGAAAAGAACCCAGAGAACCTAGAGGAAGATTTAGAATTGGTAACTCGGTCCCTGAGGATCACATTCCTGTCTTGGAAGAGCTGATACTCGTCGGTTCCAGATCTTTGGGTCCGTTGGGCATCAACTTGGGCTCTCACGATGAAGAGTTTGCCACTTGGGAGAGAATAATGGAATTTTTATACGGGAGTAAAGAGATTGCCATCGGGACAATGGGAGTTTGGGGAATTGCATGTGTAGTTTGAGTTAATGCCCCTGAACGTAGAGTCTGGGACTGCGTAAGAATTGTAGAGTTTGAGGTTGGGTATGGCTGGTGTTCTGTTGAGGGATTGAAGCACCTCTAAGAAACACAAACACTACTCGATACTATGTGGAATTTGTTGAGTAAACGTAGGTAAGTATTAATGGATTGCTTCTTGAGTCTCCCTTACTTCTGTTCAACAAGTGAAGCCCCTATGCTATCCCTCTGCCCATACACAGCCCATACACTCATCCAGAACGCCCCCCAAGAACAACCCATTCACTCACGAATCTATCAAAGGTTCTATCTCACTCCTTAATTCAACCAAATGCTTCGCCAGCGCCTCCTCCCGATCCCGAAAAGCCTGAAAAGAAACATCTACAACCCCCGAGAACATAGACGATGCCGCGTTCCCAACCCCTGACCACCGCGCCGTCGAACCTCGCAGACGAGATAAAAACTCTTCTGCCAGTTGGATCGTGAGAGACATCTGCAGATAGGGGGATGACTCAACGGCGAACGAACCGACCGTTACGGCGGGTAGTTTCCAGAAGCTGAACGTTGTGGTTGAGTTGGTTTGGGATAAAAGTTCGGTGTGCACGAGGGTAAACACTCGTTGATACATGTCCAACAGACGAACGTATGTTGACAATATGAACATGGCGTTGCCAGGATCACTTCCATCAATCGTGGAGTGATGCATCTTGTTACCCTCGTTGCTAGACGGAGGTCTCTCGAGGATGTCAGCAACTCGTCGCGTAAGCTTGAACATATCCTCGATAGGAAACCCCTGACTCCTGAACCTCTCATCAACAGGAGGTCCCAGAAAAGGACCGTCTTGAGGAGAAGGTAAAGCGGACGCGAGGTCCAGGAGCCTGGCGTTGATGTCGGACAACTGCGCCATCCAGTGAATCGGGGGAGCCTCGGGCTGCTGCAGCGGCGAGAGGTCAGCGTCGTGTCGGAGAGTGATCTGCCTCGGTCTAGGCCTTTGCTTGCGTCGTTGAGGCTGTGACGCGCGCTTGTCAGAGGAGATGCTGTGTTCAGGTGCACAACTTTGACCTGCGCTGGTCAGGGGCACAGACTGGTCACCCTCTGGTGCAACTCGATAAGAACCTACTTCTTCTGGTTGATGAAAGACGGTAGAAGTAGTTGATGAAGGATCCCAATAGACAGGAGGAGGAGGAGGGAACTCGGGATGAGATAAATACTGAGGATTGTTTGTATAGAAAGCAAGCTGTTGGTCGAAGGTGAAGGCAAAGTCGGTATTGGTATCGACGGGATCAGGTGAGACAGGGACATGACTCTTAGACGTCAGGCTGTCTGTATGGGGTACTATTGGCACTGCTTCTTGATTGAGTCGGTTGGATCCAAGACAGGGACTGAAGAGAGAAATAGAGAGGGCACCTACCCGTGTCGGGTGAGACAAGACTCGGATCGTCCTGACTGTCGGTCCGTCGTCGTTTCGGAGAGCGGCGTCCAGTTGAAGTCGATAACGAAGAGCTTCCAACACTGTTGCTGTTATTCCCAGGATTGATGTTGCCCAGACCCTGTTGCTGACTCTCTATCAGTTGCTGCTGATTCTTCCTATACCGCAACGAAGGACTCGATTTGCACTCCGTCTTGAGTCTAACACAGCGCTCGCAGGGCTCGTCGTTGTATCGTTTGCAGCTGAGTTTCTGAGCGTGACAGCGATCGCAAGCTTTTCGAATCACCGTCTCTGCCATGTTCTTCTTTCACATTACATTCAAAAGGGATAAAAGTGAGAGGTCAGGCTCAAGACATGGGGTGGTTTATAGAAAGGTGGACTGCAGTGTGGCACAGTAAACCGCTGGAAAACTAGAGGGAGAAAAATAAAAAAGCCCTTGATGCATCAACTCGCCTAAGGAGCGTGTCGTGCTGCATCTCGTCTCCTGTATCTTGCCAGTGAGGCGGTCCCGATGATGTCGGTACCCTCGTCGTGAGACGTTGTCAGGGGCTGTTAATCCGATCTCATGGATCTGTGATGATCTTGCTGATAATAGAAGGAGAGAATTTGGGATGAGTTACTGTGTTCAATACTCAATCTCAATTCGCTTACAAGTTCAATAGACAAGTTACGCCTCAACACACTCTCCAAGTCAATAGAACACTCTAATGTATTCAGATATATCAATTTATCCCTTCAAATCTCAACAAGCGGTGGCGTCTCGTCACATTTCCCTTCTTTTCCAATGTATCACGACAGCACGCCTTGTACATCCAACAGACCTCGAGGATTACTCATGTCGTGCAACACAAGTCACATCTTCCCAACTTACTCTTGCTAGCCCTATTATTTTGAGAGTTCTTCATTTTTCCGCTCACCGTAGTTTCGGACAGAAGGGCTGAAAAGTGATATATGACTTCTTTCCATTGGAAGATAGTCGGCGAGCTGCAGGTTTTGTGGTGGCGGCATTAATGGATTGTCTTGGTGAGGCGAGTAATTGATGATAATGACAGGATGGAGATGAGACTTTGAGATGAAGAGTTTCTCTTATTGGTGTTTGTACTGAATGAATCCCTACCTGTCGCTTTCTTGCAGCAATCACCTCACTCATAGCATTCCCGCATTATCGTCCTGCCCTGCACTAAGGGTCCTTTCTCTCCCGATCTCAAGATCGGCTATATCCGATCCCATCCCATCTCTATAGCCCTGTCCATCAAAACAAGGATCAATCCAATTCCGTCCAGTCACTACCTCTCAGCTAAGCAACTGTTCCCCAGAGGCAAGGCCCCCAGCCCATGACCAAACAGGCGAGACATTGACAGGTGGCGTCCAGTCGTAACTCGAGCCTTGCCTGGGAACAGTATCGTTATTGTTACTGTCTCTCGTTACTTTTACTCGTGGCTACTGTAAGACGTCTCACAGCCCTGCTGCTATTCATCGACTGTACTACATTGCGCTCAGGTTATGGTCGGCTATTTACCAAGACACGGCTGCCAATTTCTAGAATACAGAGTGAAGCAAGATGATCTTCTTTTGTTATTGCTGTAGATGATGACCGTTTGTAGCTCTCGGAAGTGGATATTTTGAGTCTTTGCCGTGTCGTCAAGGTCAACTGACACTCAACGTTTTCGCACCCACACATATATCGTAGGTAGTTAGAAGTACTTTTACAACAATAGGATTGACTAATATATCATCCTGTGTATTCGTTATACCGTTTAAAGCAAGACGAATGACAGAGAACATATATGCGTTCTGACACATGACCAGTTGGAGCGAGTTCAAAATGCCTCACCAAGTCAAGATAAGCCATACTGGGATCAACCACGACCTTATCTCACTTGTCATGAGTAGAAAACACCGCAGTATTTGAGTAAATGGCGTATACACAAGGAAGAATGATACAATTGCCGATTGATACTCCGTTCAATAGCATTAGCGTCCTCGGATCCGGGAATAGCGGGGAACCCAGATGTTAGTGATTCCGTGGAGGATGCACATAAACACTAACGTTGACGCCATTGGGATCTGCTACTACACCATATACAACGTCAATAGATAAAGCTTCAAAGTAACCTTCCGCGGTCAGAGATAGTTAGTTCAATGAGAAGGGGTTAGAGAACGAATTGACTATAAAAAAGAGAATAGAGTGACTGTCGTAGAAACAACGCCATTAGGTTGAAAGCAATTACACAATTGACTGCTCTTCAATATGCGGTATTCAGCTTGGATCAAACATGTCCTATTGGCAGGCTCGTTGTCTGCTGTTGTGGCAGGGAATGATCAAATCGCCTTATCACCCAAAGATGAAATCCCTCAACCTCAACGAAATGCAACTCATAGAGGCAAGAAGAACATTGTCTTCATTCTTACTGATGATCAAGACTCTGTTTTGGACTCAGTCTCATACATGCCGAAGCTGAAGGAGCATATCGTCGCTAAGGGCACATCCTTTGTTAACCACTTCGTCACCACAGCCATCTGCTGTCCATCTCGTGTTGCGCTTTGGACAGGACGTCAGCCTCACAACACTAATGTGACTGATGTGAGCCCACCGTATGGTAAGTAGATTCCATTGTTGTCTTAGGAAGATGTGCTAATCGAAAAGGTGGATATCCCAAGTTTGTCTCACAGGGCTTCAACGAGAACTACCTACCAGTCTGGCTAAGCGAAGCTGGTTACAACACATACTATACAGGAAAACTATTCAATTCTCACACTATTAATAACTATAACTCGCCTTATCCTGCAGGGTGGACAGGAACCAACTTTCTGCTCGATCCGGGAACATATGACTATCTGAACCCGATTTACCAGCGCGACCAGGACGCACCAATACACCACAAAAACGAACATACTTCGGACTTGATCGCCCAACATGCGCAGGAACTACTGAAGGATGCGATTGACTCGAAGAACCCGTTCTTTGTTACCATTGCTCCCATTGCGCCGCACTCGAATATTAATGTGAACCGGGAAGCCGGGAGTCCTATGACAATACCTATTCCTGCTGAGAGACACGCTCACCTCTTTGAAGGAGTCAAAGTTCCGAGAACAGATAACTTTAACCCTGATTCTGTAAGTATCACCGATTTACGTTATCAGGGTGTCAGAAGAATGGCCACCGAAAGCATAAGGGACGAAATGCTTTAGGCTACTTTATTTTGGTGGTCTAAGCCTTAGAGGACCATTCTTCTAACACCCTGAATGAGTATGAAGCCGTGGCTGACAGGATACAGCCCAGTGGAGTGAGCTGGATTCGCAAGCTCAAACAACTCAACGACTCAGCTGTAGCTTATATCGACGATTACCACCGCGCACGACTCCAATCGCTCCAGAGCGTTGACGAGCTTGTCGAGCAGGTCACCAAACAGCTAGAAGACGCCGGCCTGCTCGATGAAACTTACATCATCTACAGTTCTGACAACGGGTTTCACCTAGGTCAGCACCGACTCCCTCCTGGCAAAGAGTGTGGTTTCGAAGAAGATATTCGCGTGCCCCTTTTCATCAGAGGACCAGGTATTACTGCCGGTCAAGTTGAGAAGGCTGTGACGACGCACATTGACCTTGCTCCTACTGTGCTCAAGCTTGCGGGTGTGCCGTTGAGAGAGGACTTTGACGGCACTCCTATTCCTGTCTCAGCTAATGAGGAGGTAAAGCGTCATGAGCATGTTGCTGTTGAGTACTGGGGCGTTGCTATCGCTGAAGGCGAAATTGGTGGCTTTGGTATGTGAATAACCTTGAATGCTAAACTGCAGTACTGACTCGACTGGTTTAGATGGAAAGGGCCAGATTAGAGTGCCTAACAACACGTACAAGGGCTTGAGAATAGTGCACGAGGACTACGATCTTTACTACTCGGCTTGGTGTAACAATGAGCACGAGCTCTACGATGTCAGGGTAAGTCTCTCTTAACTCCGTCCTCAAGGTGTCAGAAGAAGTATCCTCCAAGAGCATGAGAGACGAAAGAATTGAGTTACCTTATGCTAGCTTAGACTAGCATTTAGGTTACTTTATCCTGGCGACCTAAGCTTTGGAGGATACTTTTTCTAACACCTATCTGTCCGTTTACTAAACTAACACTTACCTCTTGAAGACCGACCCGGGACAATTGAACAACATCTACCCTTTGGATAACAGCACGACTGCAAGCAAGGCTTTCCTGGGAACCACTGTCCAGCAAGTCGTCAACCGTCTCGATGCATTGATGCTCGTCCTGAAGTCCTGCAAAGGCGAAACATGTATCGAACCATGGAAAGTTATCCACCCTGAGGGTAGTGTGACCAGTCTTAAAGATGCTCTTCGGGAAAAATTCGACGTCTTCTATGAGGACCAGGTAAAGGTTCGATTCGATCGTTGTGAAGCTGGGTATTTGGTTGAAGCTGAAGGACCGCAAGTTGGGTATGAGTATCGGGAGGGCCTTGCATGGCATCATTGGACCTGAGAGCTGTCGCAAGTTGTGCTCTGTACAGTTAATGCTGTAGCACCTGGAATTGTCCGGTATTTAGATCCAGGAAACTTCCATATGGGAAGGAGGCAATGATTTAAGAGTCGGCCTTTGTCGGCATAAGGCACAGCTCTTGAGCAACCTCTCAGCCCATGAGTCCAAATAATCCAGTCATTCTGTACCAGTTGGGACCAGCTTTTGAACCGTTTATTTCTGTCACCACGAGTTGGGCCTTAAGCTTTCGCTACCCCTTGTCATTGCCCTTGCTCGAATTCGGTATGTTCTGATGCTCGGTTACTCTTGCGTGATTGCCGGATTGAGATCTTGGTCTTTGAGGCGTAGCAATACATAGTAAAGCGGCTGAAGAAGGCCTAAGCAATGATGTTGATGGGTGATTTGAGACACATGATGCCGATGGGAAGCGCTTCAGCTGACGGCGGCCTCAAATCTCGAATGGTGTTGTGCTGAATTCTGGTAAGATACGGCATAAGCTGTGACCTCAGTCCTAGTCCTGTATCAAATGGTGTTGTAGCGGGCTGAGCGTTTTAAGCCGAGGGCGGTTTGACGTAAATGAGGGTGCATATTGCAGGGCCATGAGTGCAAAATGGAGAAGAACACAGAATTTTGAAAGATATTGTTCCCCAGTTGCATCATTCATGAGCCCTCACCTAGGTGTGCAGGTGAGTCCGGAGCCGGCAGTGGCCCGGCCCCACCTGATGTCCGCTGTCATCTCGACACTGAAGTTGTGATCACCCTCAGCTCTGATGGCTCAAAAGAAGAACTCTAGGCAATGGCAATTCAGTAACAAATCGCATAGATGCCATAGCAATATTTCAAAATTATCATGGAATTGTTGAAAGGCATTTGGTGATGTAAAGTCGGCGTGGTAATTCGTCAACATTCATTGGCCAAAAATTGGTGGGTGCCTTGTATTTCCGGCACGAACCAGGATCCGACCTTGAACCGAGGAGCATCTCACGACAGCTCTGCTAATCTACGACAACCTCACATCACGAAGCTCAATTGAATCAGCAACAATGGGTTCCGACGCAATCACCGAGCCGCGGCGTACGTACCGACCGACGAATTGATATCCAGCACATATTTTTCACCCGAACCTCGACCGCTGACTTCATGAGTAGAAGCGACCCGCGAGGAGATGCGCGATGCCAAACTCCCTCTGGCCTACCGAGACAGCTGCGCGCACCTTCTGATCCCTCTCAACAAGTGCCGTCGGGATACGTGGTATGCCCCTTGGAAGTGCTCCGTAAGTCATCTATCATTTTCTAGAGCGAGGCACGGCAGGCCCAAGTCCACCGTAGCTACACCGAACGTGCTCAGCCCAGCCCAGCCAAGCTCAGTCCAGCTACAACCCAAAACGCAAAAGCCGATCTTTGCCGAGATATCAATCAACAAGAGACAACATGCTTACACATAGGGGTTTGACTAGGATGAGCGACACAGCTACGAGAAGTGCCAATACGTCGAGTTCAAGAAGCGAGTCGCCAAGATGGACGAGTTGAGGGAATCGAAGGGCGGTGCACGAAGCAACTAGAGGAAGACAAGAGACCGAATTCTTTGACAAATCCCGGGTATAGGGCCGGGCCGGAACTGTACATTTTACAAACAAGCCAATGCGTTTGATGAGAAAACCGGAATAGAAAGAGGCATTCCACACAAATGAAACGATTCAAGACGCAGAACGAACAAGAAAGACGACAAAGTGAAATGATGGCGGAGCCTACTATGGCGTTAACGACTGGGTTTGATACAATCGATGGGCTAATGGAAATAGACATGCGACGAGTTTTGGGCAGAGCCTCATGAGATTTTTGAGCCGCGCACTCCAGCGGCATAAGAGGAAAGGCCAACCACAGGCCCTTTGGGATGGAATGGACCGGAAAAGAGTGGACTCACCGGGGACGTAACAAGTGGGACTGGCAAGTTGGATGGTGAAAGGAACATGAGAAAGAGCTGCAATGTTGCAAGCAGATGGGTTTTTGGCGTGGTCATCGTGGCGGACAGTACCCTGTCTGGGCCGGCTCAAGAAGAAATACGCCGACATGGTGTTGTGCGGGCTCTCAGGAGAAAATTATATATTGAGCCCGTGAGCCACCGAGAGGGTTGCGAATCTGAGATGGAAAGGTGCCAGGCGAGTTGAATCGTGGTGTTTTTACACCAACTTCAACCATTCATCTTGTGTATCACCATTGATCTTTTTGTTCTTTCAGACGTCGATCGTCTCATCGGCAGTTGGTTTCCGCAGAGCCTCAACACCAAGATTTCTTTTATCGCCAAGGTCTTATCGATTGCACTGGTTGATCGACAGCCTCAGCCTCGACAATGACTACGAAAGTGTCACGATAAGATATGGCGCTATCGACGACTTCTGCTGGTGGCTCAGTCACTTGACCTCAGTCAGTCATTTGATGGCGCAGTCATGATGAAACTGATGATCAGAAATGAACATCGAATTTTATCGGCTCAATCCTGATGAGACAACGTCAATCTCGGATGCGATAGGGCAGTTTACAACGAGTCGTGGATCTTTATTGTGAGCGACATGGTCTCAGCTCCAACGAGTCAGACCACGACCACTCGGTACAGGCCCGGGAGCCACGCAGTTTTTGGCCACACTCGCAGCTCACAGCCTCAGAGGCGCTGAAAAGAGCCGCATGCAGGCGGTTCAGGCAAAGTTGTGCGCTATGCAAGGTCCCACATGCGCTGAAAAAAGCCACCCGCACTGGACAGGAACCCTGGCAATGGAACCACCTTAAACATGATTTCCCTTTAGATGAGATCCACTTTGATCCATCAAAGGGAAACCTTCTGTCAACGTCGATCCACTGCCGGTCGGTTTGGCTCGGTATATCCAGCGAAAAGCAAACCGGCCCGGTTCATTGAAACCTATCGGCCGGGCTATGGATATCATCTCCATTCTTTTCAATGCTTGGCTCAAGGCTTGTGTCTTGGAATTCAATGCCAAGGCCACTTACAACGGAGCCTCCGGTCTTCATTTACGACTTCTCAGCAACGCAACTGGACCACGGGACTCCTTACGTGGAACCATCATGGTTTCTCTTATGCAACACTTTCTAACCGACTCGGTTGAATGACACACATATTCAAGGATGGCAATTTCAGGAGACAAACGTAATGCTCTGACAAAGAGTGAAAAATGATTGATGCTATGCTGTCTAAACTAACGGAAAAAATAACTGGAGACTTATACACGAGATGAGACCTGCTCAGAAGATGGAGTTGCTGCCACAGGAGAAGACACCCTGGATGGAACTGGAAGCATTGGCAAACAGATCCAACAGCTCGGTGATTGATGACCACAAGCCAGCAGCGTTCATGAAGAGTGAGATTCCAATAAGGAATGCGTTGAGGCAGAACAGGGCAATGTTCTTGGGGCTGGAGAAGAGGTTGTTCCAGTTCATGTGGAACCAGAAGATGCCGCTGAAGCCGAAAGTGAACCACGAAATGGTAGTGGCTGAGGCAATGGACAGGATGGAGTCAAAGACGGGGATGGCGTTGGAGATGATGAAGCAGAGGACCCAGAAGACGGTCACAATGGTCATCCAAATGGACCAAGAACGAACGTTGTTGGCAGTCATCTCGCTCTGGAGCTTGAAGTGCTTCATGACCTGGACGTACACGTATTTGATACCAGTGTGGCCAAAGGCAAGACCGGTCGAGAAGATGGCAGGGAGAACGATGCCGTAGGCAATCCTGGCGATAAGCTCGGGAGCCGAGCCAAGGGCAGGCGAGACGGTGTACTCTCCAGCCAAGCAGTAAATGGCAATAGCCACAACCACGTAGAAGCCGATGGAGACACACTCCAACCAAGCGAGGGCAAAGCCGAAGTCGCGAACGGGGTCAACCATCTCGGCCATGTAAGTGACAAAGTTGATGTTACCCGAGTAAGCGTAGCAGATCTTGAGACAGGCGTTGAGGCCGGAACGGAAGTCTGGGTTGGCGACGACCAAGATCTCCTTGTGCCAGTCTGCGGGCGCAGCAGTGGGATTCTTGGCTCCGAGAGAGGCCATGACGAGGATGGAAGCGGCGATGACGGAGACCATGCAGGGGATACCTGACTGGGAGACGAACTTGGAGGTTCGGGGCGCGCAGAGGACCCAGCAGCAGAGGCAAGCGATTCCGATGTAGCCCACAGTGCAGATAGAATGTCGTGAAATGGTGTTGAAGGCAATGGAGAGAGTAACACTAGCTGAAGCAGCTGTCATAATGACTTGCACGAGCAGGCCAAGTCCGGCTGCGATAGAAAGAGGGCGTCCTCCGACAACCTTGGCCATGTCCACGACGTTCAAAACATGAGGATGACGACCATAAAACTGCTTCAGGACGAAAGCGGTATACCAAGAAAGGAGACCTATGCCGATAATCGCAATAAGACCGGGAACTGAAGCTGTTAGCGATGGTGATTCGAAATAAATGGTGGTTGGGAAGTGAAGCTATCGCGGGTTTTGGGGCGGTCGGTCGCCCGACTCACAACCCACACCCGAAACAGCTTCCCTTTCCCTAAAGGATAAACTCACTAATTCCCATAGTCTTTAGAACACTGGGCAAAGACAAAACACCGAGACCAACTTGATTGGTAAGGAGGGCGAAAGTAGTGTCCCATTTTGACATGTTGCGGAAGTTCTTTGCGCCCTCGCCTCCACCAAAGCCGTTCTCAACAACAGGCACATTGTGAGCGGACTGAACGTCGTCGATGTGACCCTTCTCAGCATCGAGAGGCATCTTCTCTTTGCTGTTTGTCTTGCTGGAATCATTGCCCTGATCCGAAGGGTAGATATCGTTGTGGGCGTCTTGCGGGTATGAAGACATGATGTGTGTATCTTGAAGCAGATTTGCTTCTATGTGTATATAAAAACGGGTATATTAGACTGCTCGCTTGAGGAAACAATACACAAAACTAGAAGAAAGAGGTTATGATGGGAGGGAAGAGAGATGATAGAGGACAATGAAGAGCAAGAGCAGATGGAAAGGAAGAAATATATAAGTCAATAGAGCTTCGTAAAAGGACTAGACTATCACGGAATTCCCTCATTAAGCTCCGCGTCCTTTTTTTCTTCCTCTCTTGGGCGTGGCCGTGCTCCAGCTTTGTTCACGACTGTACGGAGGATATCCTGGGGTTCCACCTAAGATAGGTGCTTTTCCATCGGAGTTACAGTCCAAGGGTTTGACCAGCCTTGGTACTTTTTCTGGGGTGACCCTCATCTTCTTACATCGGCGGCGAACTTGGTGCCTTGCTTGATAGTGTTCTTGTTTGTTTAGGTCTGATGATCATTCACATTCAAGAATTCCTTTCCCCAACTTGATTCTCCTCATTTGTGGATCTATTGTGTCTTGTCCAACACAGTCACTCTATGTACAGAAGCAATAACCCTTGTGAATGAGGAGAAAGTCTCCATTCACCCCCTGGTCTATCGTATCTTTTTTGTTCTGTGAAGGAATTGACAGTACGCTGCCCCCAATTGGATGCTGAAAAGCTGGGGACAAGCAAGACAAGAAATGGGTGGAAACGCACTAGAAGGTCATCATCCATGTTTACGTACATGCACAATGTGTGTGTCTCCTCCACGGTGTGACCGTCCATTTACTGGGGATATGCATTACATGCACTACACAATCCGGGCCGTTTTTATCTGTTTTTTATTTGCTAACGTGCTGTATATCTTTTACTCAAGGCGGATCCTAACGTCTATCAGTGACTTGTAGCACATCAGCTCTGTCATCATCAACTCGGTAGTTGAACATCCATCATGAACAAATGATCTACACTGAGTCTCTCTCTAAAGGGTCTTCTTCCCTTCACATCTACTTGTGCATCTTTCTTCAGTTCGCCTCTAAAAATGTGGTTCTCCTCCAATGCTTGGCTTTTGATAATGTCCAAAAAAGGCATGTATACTGCTAGTATTCTTCCAACCTAGTTTCAAAACTTTGCTCACCCCTTGTCTTCCGAATTGCGAGGCTGACGGGCGCGTTACCGAACCGAGTTTAAGTCCTCCAAGCAGGGACCAGGTCTAAGATGGAGATCCGAGGTGGAGAAAAAGGTACAGTTTTTCACTCTTCTTACTCTTTTCCTTCATTCCGCTTTATTTCCCATTTGGATTGAATAAGGATTGTTTAGCCGCGGGAGCGGAATGGGAAGAGGCATGGATAGTTCTAGCCGCGGTGTTGACCGCTTCAGCATAAGAAACAAAGTACTTTATGCAGCACTAGGTAGACACAACGAGTCAACAAGTATACGTACACCTCGAATTAAACATGTCATGCAACTAACAAGAGTCAGTTGTATGGGCATTTCATCCAGTCGGATTTCCCATCAGCAAAAAAAGATAATCCACCCCTGTTCCTGTTACATGTCGTCATCCCTAAACCCTGACACGCACGCTCTTTCTTTGCTTGCCTCAGGTTCGGGTGTTCCTGCACGCGGTAATATTTCTAGTCGTTTTCTAGAAGATGAGCTGAAGATTTGATGTAATGTGATGTGATGTGACATGCACGCGTGGGGTGTCAGTTATCATGATGTGATACTATCAGGCATGGGCTCTATCAGACTCATTCCTTTGCCAGAAATTACCTTCTTTTACAGAATGTACTGACACGGATAACACTATAAGCCTAAGAATTATGCTTGAATGGGTCTCTGGGGCACCGGTCCGGTCGATTCCTTGGCCACATAGCCATAGCATTGTAAGACCATCAAACACTGGAATTACAACCACCACGTAATACCTTCAATTTCCCCATGCCTTTTACGTACAATAAACCAGTAGTCCCCATGGGACATCTCCATACTTTTCTTTTCTCCCCCAGCTAAAATTACCGCGGGTTCATATCCGGGGCATAACACTACAAACATACGTCTCTCTTCTTATTACTGGATATGGAGGTTCTTTCATGTTTGAGGCTAGCAGACCGAGGATGAAGTGTCATCAGTGCGTTTTCAATATCGCCGAAGAATATGCGCTTCGCCGTTGTGATCAAAGTGTCGGGCTTGCCCGGTTCTTTGTTTTGACCCTGCAGATCTTTTGCATCTCAGGGGGTTCAGCTTTTTCTAGTGTGTCTTCGGTGCAGCTACTTGGTGCCCGAAATGGACACTGACACTTCAGGATCGTCGATATAGTGTGAGAAATATCTGATGGGTAACAAACGGTTCGATTATCGTCAACCGATGAAAGACACAGCCTATCAGAGTTATACATTAGAAACAATGATATCACTTGCGCTCAGATAGTCATCTACACTCGCCTATTTGCTGCAAGACAGCCCAAGGCCAGACTCCCTCGTTAGGCAAGTATCGACTCGTCCCGAGCTTCTGTCAATCTCCTCCTATCTGTTTCACGGTCAAAGTAACCGGACCGTTACCAACGCAGATCACAATCCTTATCATCAACGGCGTGGGATATCAGGATATCTTGACAACGAACGGGACGAGTGATAAACGGAAGGCATATCATGACATCGAGGGGCCTCATAAAGATCCGAGCATAAACAATGCATGCATCACCTTGCTCAAGATATTCGGAAAGCGACGGTCTTTGTAATCAGGGTCGTCTATGCTTCTCCGCTTCCGAAGGAGTTTTGGTAGGCTTGATATCCAATTAGCATTCCTTTCAGGCAACTGTCGCCGAGTTCTCCCATTTAGATCCCGGCTTCAAAGCCGTTGATACGCGAGTCCTAAGGGTTCTCGTCACTTGCCACGGCCATTTCTCGGGTGCGAATGGATTCTCGTGCCACATGGTATTGGAGATCTGTAACGTGGAAGGGTTCAGTACGGTCCGGGGATTCATATGTTGAAGCCGTCCCGGGGCAGGCAGATAGATACCCAATGTCCGTCACTGATGGATCTAGAAGTGGCTGTGTACTCCAGAGTATCGCAAGATAATACGTATGAATCATGACATCAACTGGTATCAATCACTTAAATCTTACGTTACGAGTATAACTTCAAGGCGTGGCCAAAGAGCCACTTCACTGCCGAATCTTCCGGGTGTTGAGCATGCCGAAGGCATCAGTTACCAAGTATGGAATGTTATGCCGGTGTCATTCTGGTTGATTCTAGAAAGAGACTGTGATGTCTCGAGCTGTGTATGCCCAGTTCTGATCCCATCTGTACAGTTCAACCACGCGCATGAGGTAGCTTCTCCCCTTCCATAACCCTATCATTACGATACAAAACGCCCTTCTCTCGAGCGATAACCACGTCGACGCTAGGTATCGACGATCGGGCAGTCTCTTGAACACTGGTCACTTCGAGCTTTGACTACTCGAGTGTTTCTGTTAATGGCCACTTGGCTGGCACTTTCTCTTCAATATTAGGAACAGCCTCCAGAGATCTGTACTTGGAGTATTCAAAATCTATCATCCTGATTATCTGTTCTCTCTTATATTGTATCCTCAATCATGGTGTCAGGTGAGTGACAGAAGAGTGTCGTATAAGGCTTAGACTGCCAGAATAGAGTGGCCGAAATGCTGGTCTGAGTTAGCATGAGATGACTAAGTGATTTCATCTCTTATGCTTTCAGCGGTCAGTTCTTCTGTCACCCTGATAGGTATTAAAATTAAGAGAGATCGATGTATATGAATATTGTATTAAAGTACCATTGCTCTAATACAGCGAAGTGTTTGGAAACTCACCATCTATCATCCCATCCTCCATGGAGACACGAGCATTAGCAGGCTCCATCTCAGTTCACGCATGAGGGCAACACCGTCTTAGCGGTGTAGTTGACAGCAATGTGAGTTTACCAAGCACTTGCTTCATTGCTCCCTTTTGTCTCCCCGGGTCATCGACTTCATGAGCCTCTCGCGCTTCAAATGCAATTCGTGGGATACAGCCTGTAGCGAAGAGATGCAAACGAGATGATACCATCGCCTCCAAGATCTGAATCATGATCACAATGTTAGCTTGAGACAACATGAGTCTTGATTCTATGGGCTTCTTTGTTAACATGCAGGCTGCGCGCTTTCTGATGAGTGTTCTCATACTATTTTCGCACAGCTTTTAGAGGAAGCTATCTTCAGGCTGGTATCTATTCGAGCTCTCAGTTCCATGCTCTCTCATCTCCTGTTCAAGTCATTTACAAGTGGCATTAATCTCTAAGCCTCTGATGAATCCCCGACAGATAGTCTAAGGTTAGGACAATTAAGTACAAATCACAAGAGCAAAGTGAATCCTGAGAAGCCTTTCTATCGGTGGTGTACCATAGTCTCACCGTCTTGTGAATGATGTTAAGAACCATGCTTCGCTACAAATTATCTCTTTTCAAGAGCTATAGCACTGGTTTAAGTGGCCAACTGCCGACTGGGCAGTATGAGCCTGGCACGACCGCCAAGCTCTAGGTCTCAAAGACAACTCATGAACCGAGGCTTTTCTCCGCAGAACGTTCGCGAGATTCTCCAGTGCGTGAAGAAGAGCTCCTTGACGGTGTGTCTCAGTTGGCACTTGGGAATCTTGGCCCATCTTCTCCCGTTGTCAGAAGATTGAAGATCTTGATACGCAACAAGCGCCTTGCTCCATATCTAATTCATCACGACCTAAAGAAGGATATAGCCGCCCGTCTTGGGTTTCAGAACTCTCTTGTAGTCCATATTCATGTCACAGAAGTCGAATAAGGCAAGGTGTCTGGGGGAGTTATTGCCTGATCTGTTCAGAACATGTTACACGTTCTAGAAAGGCATACCTCATTCGACTCATTACCACAGGTCTAAGTGGCAACTGGCCTTCATTCGATGAGGCTTAAGATCAGATAAACTACGAAACAAAACAGTATATGAGTCAGTCAAATGCATGCAGGGTCCAACTCCACGACAGCAACCACTCGCAAAAGACCACATCAAACCCAACCCACAAACCCTCCAACAGCTTCCTATCTCTTTAACACTCTCCATTTCACTATAATACTACTTTCTTGGACTAGTGGCTCATACATCTTCACGCAACACGACCCCGGCCCTTAGCCAAAAATGATTGGCTCTCGTGCTCCCATACTCAAACACCACCACGAAACAACTGTTTTCCAAAATATTCATCTCTGAGCTTTTCGTAGGTCGTCGCGTCGCGCTGGACGCGGTGCATTGAGGACCAGTGGTTGTCGGCGCAACGTTGTTTGGTGAAGTGTTGACTTTGGATATAAACTGCGGTGACAACGCATCAAATAATAGCTCGACAGTCTTTTTCAGCGTGCTTTTTCCAGTTATATTTTCTTTACTTTATCATCTATACAATACCATCTTGATCATTCATTTGGCTTCTCTCGTTTGAGCCTTTGTTACTATACTATCGTCAACACACTATCTAGTGTCAACTCACTACATCCTCTCACTTACACACATCTCACCGCAACTACACTCTCTTCACCATTCAATCCTTTTAACTTCATTACAATGTCTGACATTATCGCCTGGCTGGTTCCTACGGCACGCAACTCGCTCGCCGATAAAACAACCTACCTCGCCTGCAACATCTCCCGCACCGTCCAAACAACATCCTCAGACACCCTCACATCTCGCCTTCCAAACCTCCTCGGCAGCCGTCCCTCCCGCGCCATCAAGCTCTCCTTCGATTCACCACCCAAGCGCCCAGGCTCTTTCGTCCTAGGCTCTGACCCATCCAAGTGCGATGTCGTACTCCCCACAATGCCAGGCATCGACGCACGACACTGCGAGCTGAGCTTCGATGCTGAAGGTCGTCTTGTCCTGAATGACTATTCGCAGGCGGGAACGCAAGTCTGGTATGATTGGGAGAGTAATGGTGATCAGACTGATTATACCTGGATTTTGAGCTCGGGTGCGCAGACGGGATTTCCTGGTATGGTGCAGCGCATTACTGTTGATATTCAGGGTGTGAGATTTCAAGTCGTCGTTAATGATCACTCTGACGACTGGGACGCTTATCATGACAAAGTCGAGGACTTTGTTCGACAGCCTGCATGGTCGCAGGGTCTTTCTGCTGGATGGGATCGAGGATCGATCACCCCTGTTGCGCCGCTCTTTTCCAACGCTCCTCTCTTTCAGCATATCCTCGTCAAGGCACTGGGCGAAGAACCCGTCGGGGAAGTATACCTGTGGAATCTGGCTCGACCTTGGGAGCCTATGGTCAAGGCCGCCGCATAGGCCTTTTATGTATCACGAATCGGCGTTCAGGTTTGGTCAAGTTTTGTATATATAGTAGTATGATCCAAGGCAGCGATCTTTTAGCATTAGCGCAATGCTTTGTTCTTATTTGGTAACAGTGTTCATCATTAAATCGAGGTATCACACAACTCCTGGCTCCCTATAGTCCCATGCTTTGCTTTTATTGATCCTCGGGAAGCGCCAACGCCTCGAGCTTCTCCTTGTCGCTCGCCTCCGTCTGCTCCTGCTCCTCGTCCACGGCGAAACGCGTCATGGCGAACTCGGGGATTTGTCTTCTGCGAATGCGCTGGCCGCCCTTCTTGCCCTGTCGCATCCTGGCGGTCTCGGCCTCCTCGGCCACGACGGCCTTCTCACCAGCCTTGTCCAGCATGGTGCCCTCCAAACTCAGATAGCTGATGTCTCCGCTGGTGCCGACGTCGAAGTTGCGTATTCTGAAGCGAATCTTGCCCTTAACCTTATCGCCGTTGCCGTCGGCCCAGAAACCGGTGCTGTGGATTTGGCGGACTACACCGTGATCGTCGGCGGTGATGACTGAGGCGGTCTCTTCGAAGCCTTGAGCTTCAGGGGACTCATTAGGAACCCACTTCCAGTCAGGAGGCAGTCGACGAGCCTCAATCGAAGCGTTGAACTTTCCAAAGCAAACAACACCAATGTGTCCCTCAGTCTGCAAGTTGACACTTCCCTCCATCCAGGCACCACGGCTTGGTACGAAAAGATCGACATCAGCAGTGATCCAACCCCAACCAACGGCAGCCTCGGCCTTGGACATGACAGTCGCGGGCTCCTCGTCAGTCGTAGCAGCGCCATTGCGACCAGGATTTTCGCCGAAAGCGACATTCCTATACTCGAGGAGAACACCGCGCAGCGAAGGCACGTACTTGTTCAGGTGGTGTTGCAGATGTTGGTACTGGCAGTTGGTGACGGGTTGCGCCCAGCCAATGGGAAATAGAGGCTCGTAAAGCGACACGGTCTGAGTGAAGAAGGGGAATTGAGGGTTTGCGGGGATATCGGGAGGTTGGTAGACGTCGTCTTTGGACTTTGATGGTTTGGCGGGAGGTGGCATGTCGATATCCATAGCATCAGCATCAGAAGGCGCGGCTTCTTCGGTCTGCTTCTGAGGTTCTGAACTATCTGTCTCTTCGGTATCCTTGCTCTTCTTGCTTTTCTTTTTCTTCTTCTCGCCCTCTACAGGAGCAGCTGTCTCCTCAGGCGCAGCATCGTGCTTCTTCTTCTTATGCTTCTTCTCAGGCTTAGCTTCCTCGACCGCAGCAGGTTCGCTTTCTAGTGGCTTAACAGCACCATCATCGTGCTTATCCTTCTTGCTCTTCTTCTTTTTCTTCTCAGGCTCAGTCGCGGGAACCTCTGCAGCAACGACGCTCTTGGATTTCTTATGCTTTCGCTCGGTATCGGCGCCAGCTTCCTCTTCGCGGGCTCGCTTCTTTTCCTTTTTCGCCTTCTTCTCGGCCTTGGCGGCGGCGTGGTCGATTGGCGCCATTTTTGCGGTTGGGCTGTTTTGCGAGCTATCGCGGTCGTATGGAATTGAGGAAGCCCGCGAGATCTCGAAAAATTCTAAAATTTTGGCTTATCTTATCGCGGAAGCTCAGCGCTTCACCGAGGGAAGTGGGGCTTCACCTGCCTCACCTTGGAATCCTGACCTGAGCCGCAGGGTAAGTGAAGTTTGACTGGTCAGCTTGGGACAGAATTACCCCGCCAGCTGCCCGCAAATTACTGGTGCTTAATGGTGGGTTGGTTTTGGCGACCTTGATCACGAGCCCTCTCTGTCGCTCTTGCCAATTCTTCTCTGCGTGGTACGAAGCCAGGCAACTTCATCTTCTTTCCTTCGTCATTGATCATCCAACACTCCCAGAGAAATTCTTGACCTCGCAATATTTCCGATTCCAGAATCTCTCAATACTCTGATGTTGTCTTGATTCAACTTCGCATGAACTTTGTGCTGCTCAACTGCCGTGATTGGATATTGAGGTTTCTACCCAGACGCAAGCAAGATTTCTTGGAGGCATTTTCCTCTGCAAGCGTTGGGCTATTGTCTCAATCATGCACTGTATGCACCAAGATCGGCTGAAATGGCAATATAACTTGCAGCATAATTCATCCGGCAAAAGAGATATCAGGTTGGTCTCGTGAGAACACAGATCATAGTGAACAGGACGCTCCGATAGCCCGTCGAAGGATCAACTCACCGGTTGTTTGCTTAGCTCAACATGAAGGCACACACATGCATCTCGAGCGAGTAATGTTTCTGCCTGGAAACACAGAGAAACAAAAGGACTTGCTGTGTCTGGACACCATTGCGAAGCGCCAAAATACCGATCGCGGAATGACTTTTGCGGAATGACTCTTGTGAACTCATCGTTGAGAATAGCAGGCATGACTATGCTCTCCCACCATTGCAAGTGAAGATCTCTTGTGATCCACAAAGATCAAATTGTCCGAAGTGCAGTCAACACGAGGCCGGAGGATTACAACTCGTATTTCCCCAGATGAACATCAGTGGAGATGATATACAGGAGTTCCCCTCTTGCATCGGAACGGCCCTTCAAACACCGGGTTCAGTCAGCGCCCATATTACCCCAGACTCGTATTCAGAAATGCCCGACATGCATAGCTACAAGTGTAACTATCGCGTGCTCAGAAACAGCAGTTTTGATGATTGTGTCTCGAGAAACGAAACAGTGCAGAGCAATATCGACGGACATGCGCGAGATACTGAAAGCAGACCTCAATGTCACCATCCTCTGCGTTATCGGACCAGCAACATTCTAGACTGTCGGGGAAGCCATTTTGACTACGAATCACCTTGTCTGCCTCAAGTAGGAATGTCAATGGAACCGATCGGTATCCAGAACTAACATCTTCGGTCGAATTTACAAAGCCGGAAGGTGAGGAGTATTATGTTGAGAAGTTGAGAGTCCACCATCGGATGTTTACAGCCACCATGCGAAAGCCCCATCCGTCGAATCAGAGCATCCAGAACGAAAAAGAAGACTCTGACTCGAAGTTATACCGGACTCTATTAAGAGAACCAAGTGGAGAAAAATACTATGAAGTGCGCAGACGAGCAGGCAACCGTTCAGAGCCTAGCCAGAGTATAACGATGGCGTATCAGACGGTGCATTGAACGGCGCCTGTGATGGCGCGTACATAACGGAAGAATGTGATTATGTACAAACCGGACAGAATCGGACGTTCTTCATGGGTTCGGGGTGGCTGGGGGGACGTTTGAACTCTATCTTGGCCGAAGAAAGGACTTTCTCGAAGGACACCAAGAACCATGGCAGAGGCGAAAAAACGTGTGTGTTAGGGACGGGAAGATGTCACCGACGGAAGAAAGCGACAACGAATATTCCAAAAGAAACGGTTTATGTCAACGCTCGGATGCAATGTTCTATTCTGGACAACAAAGCCGCAGAGTTTCAGAGATTGAATCAGAGGCTTTGAGTCAAACAGAACTCAAAGGATACCGGCAACCACAATGTCAGTGTCAAAGCCATGTGGATGGTTTAGCCACGAGTGCCTCTGCCGCGATCAAAGTCTCGAAAGGGTCTCGCGGTCCGCCCTTCAAGATTCAGCCACGACCGATTCACTCAAACTTCGACCCAATCACGAATTAAGAAAAGAATTTTCTTTCTTAATTATTGTTTTACCCTGGTTGATATACACAAGGAATCAACTGCTGCATTTGTGAAGGTGCATGTGTGAGTGGATTCTTTTGCAAGTCTCTGTTAAAGCCGCAGGCAGAGACCGAGCATCTGGAAAGCCGCTAAAAAGTGCTTCTTTGAAAACCTTGATTTCATGGCCCCCATCGCACAAAATCCACAGCGACAAGGCACAGTTTTACGAATGTGCAAGAAAACTTACGCACAGTATGAGAAGAGAGAAAAGAAAGAGCGCAGAAAGCTCGGAGAAAATGACAAAGAAGCCGGCTTGACCAATTGGGTAATCCAGAGTTCCTGCAAGACTAACAGCTGATGACGAAAACCTTTCACCCACTATGATGAGTGGGAGTATGTCTTCATTCTGACTTACAGTACAAGGCACTGGATCAAATTACCTTGTCTTACAGTGACGTGGTCAAAGTATTCATTGTTGGTGGTGCTGTTGTGAAGCCATCCATCTCAAACTGACAAGCAGCCTCGCGCCAATAGATGCCCTAATTTTTTGTTGTTTTTGTTTAATTGATTTGCCTGTCTAATCGAACAACCCAGCATTGGAATGTTTCCTCCACAAAGCAATCGAAAATTGAAACAAGCTTATCGGCTTCCCGCTGCCGTCGCCCGGGCGTTACAAGCGAAGCACATCAATCTGAGATTAACCCCGACCCTTCAAGCTTGGCAATCACGATTTTACTTCGGGTCACTGTCCAAAGGCATCGGGAACAAGAGCCTGATGTGATTATGTGAACTAATTATTGCTTCAAAAAAGTCCTAGATTTTGTGGAAGCTGCTTGGTTGGATATGGTTCTTTTGATCCACGGTTCCACAGCATCAAACTTGAGGCATTTGGCAACTTTTCTTGGTTGTGTAGCGCCAGCGACAACCATTTTTGACGGTGTCCGCTTAGGTAAAGACAGGTACGTATTCCTCCTCAATCACAGTGCCCGTCAAGCATGCAAGCGCTTCGCAATTGAGTTGAGTTGTCAGGCATCCATATGAGGCATTCATTCACCTGGTCTAGATGGTGGCGCGAAGCAATATGCACGTGTCGTGGGGCCGGTCAGTGAAGAAGAGTTTTTCTTCTGCTCCGTTTTCTCCTCCGTCTTGGAATTTAGGTCCATCTTGTTAGACTACTGCAAGTACTTCTGTACTCGTGGAAAACGGAGCGCGTTTAAGTGACAGTATGTTAATCCACTCACACTTGAACCAATGCAGCGCGACTCAAAGAAATCGACTACGAATCGACTGAGAGCCAGGACTGGGCTGCCTTGGAAGGGCACCCAAAAGCACAAGAATTAAGAGTTTACAGGGATTCGTTCAGGTACAGGACAAGGGATGTAAGCACGGTGTCAGACACAAAACCAGTCAGAACTCTTGGTACGACACCCTTCAAGACGTGGATCAAATGGCAGTGATTTACCCTCTTTGAGTGCATGCGTCTGCCGCCGTGCCGGGTCCCTGACTAACGCACCGTGCCTGGCAAACAAGCAGTTGAGACATTTTCCGGAACCCATTGGAACAAGTCCCGGGACTGGCTGCCCTTGGGCCTACCACACCCAAGACCTTAGCATGCCCCCGGTACGTACATCCGCTCGGCAGCCAGCCGGGCGGGTCTGAGGTTCTGGTGTCTGGAGACAACTTCAACAAAGGCTACCTGTATGTATGTACCTGCTCCATACCAAACTAGCCCAATGCCCCAAGTTTTCGCGAATCATGACTGCAGTTTGTCTTCCAATGACTCTGACTCTTGCTTGCTGTCAAGCCCCGAGTTCCACTTTCCACTCCCTCCAACTCACTAATCCAAGCGGTCGCTTTCTCGGTGCGAGACGTCTAGTTAGTTATTGTCGGTAGAATTCTCTGTTTCGCCTCGATATGCAGTTAGCACATTGGCATCTGCAGGCTTTGTCTCCCCGAGAACATGGACACGCACACCCTTGCAATGCAATGGGTTCAGTTCCCCGAGATCTGCCTTGTACCTGAATAAGGCCCCAGGAAGTCAAGGACACTGACACTCCCTCTCATGTATATAAAGTCCCATCATCCACCTCCAATACAGACTCTCTTTACTCTGCACCACAGACACTCACTACGAGATTCCTTCCTTTTTCCAACTCTTTCTTCGTCATTCACTCGGCAGGCCGTCGATCTGAGATCAGTCCTTACACTCCAAAACTCACTTGCCCACTCCTTCAAGTCAAGTACTTCTCTCCGCCGTGCGTTGAGATTATATCAAGTCGAGCCAGTCTCCATACAAACAAAAAGTATATACTTCAAAATGTTCGCCAAGTTCACCACCATCATCGCGGCTACCGCTGCTCTGGTCTCTGCCAACCCTCTCCCCCGAGGCGAGTCCGGCTCTGCCAGCATCACCCCCCATGATATGTACTCCTCCAGCATCGGAGTCCTGGGCTGCAAGATCGACACCAACCGCGTCGCCTACTGGCCCGGCTCCGTCGACTGCAACAACATCTGCGTCAAGGTCTCCAACGAGGGTCGCTCCGTCTACCTCCTCAAGATCGACTCTTCCGGCGGTGCCCACGACATCTCCTACGATGCCTGGAACTACCTTGGCTTCGGCAAGTCTGCTACCAAGGACCCCCAGATGGGTGGTGGCATCGCCATGAACTACGAGTACGTCCACGCCTCCAAGTGCAAGGACATCCTCGACAACGGCAAGCTTCCCCTCGCCGCCGCCAACTCCATGAACTACGTCGCCTCTTGCCTCAGCGAGCCCAAGAGCTGGGTCGCCCAGAACTACCAGCTGTACAACATCAACGACCCCGTCTGCAAGCACGGCGTCAACGAGAAGTGCCACCTCAACCTTGCCGTCAGCAACCAGCCCGAGTGCCCCAGCGGTCTCGGATCCGTCAAGGAGCTCAAGATGAAGGTTGAGAACATCATGTACGGCACCGGCGAGAAGGCCGCTGCTCTGTAAATGCAGTTTTCCACATTAGATGTCTTATGCCATGATGATGATCACCATAGAAAAATCGCCCGCCCTAGCAACCTAGACGCAGGGAGAGGGCGTATCACTCTTTACGAATGATATGAAAAACACCTCTGGAATGATACACAGGATATAAAGGAAAAAAGGATTGTTTTTTGCTTATTTTTACACTTCACATGTATATACATACCCTTCAAGTCAAATACATTTTACGAATTACTTCAATTTTGAGTCTCATACAATTTTTCATTCTCACTTTGTGCATTGGTATTCATCTCATACCCCAGCCTCAGCGGTTAGAATCTGAGACAGCACTTTGCTGACTGCATTTACTTTGCTTTTTAGTTTACCGGCTACTTGCTTTTTCTTGCGTGGTTTTTGCTCGCAATCCATTAAACTCTGAGCTATCTCTTATGTCACAGCACTTAAAGCCTCCCTTGAAGAGGGGCCAAAGCGGTACAGATCTATGACAGAGTGCCATGAAGTAATTTTCTCAACAGCATGCTGTGGCATATTTTCATCCCCAATTGATCCTTTTCAGAATCTCGATCAACTCAATCGTGTTTTTTGCAGAGCAGGCTGAGCCTTTGGAGGCCTTCAATGACCCCTTGACGAGGGCCGTGTAAGCCATGGCCCCAGCCCCCTTCAGCCCTTGCTTCAGAATCTCCCTCTGAGGCTTTTTGACAGCCCTGCAAGGCCCATTCGGCTCCATATGCTTGCTTGGTCACCCCTGGTAGCCTTGTTTTCTCACAGTATGTACATACATACGTATGAACATGCGGTGTTCTTCCAAGGCGCGTAAGGCCAACATTGACTAGTGGAGACAAGCCACGTGCAAGAACAGGCACAAAGTCGGACCGGCAGGGATTAGAGAACGTCATGTTTTCTTTGGATTGCTTCGCTGTACATATGCACATTTGTCCAAGGCAATTGCTACAGTATTCAATAAACTCAGACCGCATATGCAGAGGTCAATCACACCGCCATCCATTCGGCAGTTCAATTCAGGGGGGAGGGTAGCACTCGGGAGCTGAAAGTCTAAAGTGCAGTTATATCATTATGAGCTGTCGTGCTCACAGTAGATCTGGGGAGTGACAGCTACGTGTGCCGCTTGGCTTGACATGAAACAGGGGAAAGGAACAAAGAAGAACTGTTTCTATTTGTTCAGTGGTGACAGCTGAGTGTTGGCGGTTAGGCTCGTGTACCTGCATTTAGGCAAGGATGTTTGTGTTTCATGTTTGTTCTTTGATGACATGCCAGGCCAGGCTGTTATTTGTCTTTAATGTGGTGTGGTGGGAGTGTACCTTTGGGTGAGGGGTTCATGGACGGTTTGTGAGTTTTGCTATTGTGAGGGTATCATGTGAAAACGGCAGTGAACCGTTATCTTGATAACGGTAGTTGGTCTTGGCATTTGGACGAGAACTTACCCTATAGCATATAGGCTTATGTCTTTAACAACAAATTACAGCAGGTAAATGTCTTTTTTATGATATGGGAACTGGAATCAAATTCTCTCCTATTTTCTTACGAGTGACTGAGCGTTATTAGAGGCCATGTTTTGTTGTTGGAATGTTTCTGTTGGTTGATGTGTAGATGCTGGTTGTCATCAACTATCATCTCTGCACCCATCTCATTCTTGAACATAGAGCTACAAGAACGACAAAAGCCAAAGAGACTAGAAGTTGTTATATGACGTATTCTATTACTTGGTGAGAAATCGCGATCCTGTTTTCTTTTAGGAATCCCATATCCGACAACCAGGACAACTGTCACAAGCGGGTGAATATCCGCGGATTCGGCTACTGACTCAGATTGAATGGCGGATTGGAAATGCTGACCGAGATCAACGGCACCCCCACTAGCCGGCCTCGGCCGCTTTCGCCGAGGTTCTCTAGATTCTTTATCCTCAGTGCCGTCGATAATCTGGCATAACCCGCTGGCAACGGCCGACACTAATACAATTGAATATTGATATGTAATTACGATTGAAACAATCACGGTACAGACCGTGGATATATGATACCAATTGCTTACGTAGAAGGCTGACATCTATTACCGCAGAGGCGGATATAATGACTTCTCAAGGGTCCAACCCCGCTACGCATTGAAATATTTCCAGCCCGCGCGATGGAAATGCTGTAGAAGCTGATGACTAATGAGACTTACCCCATTTTGTACCCTTGAATCTAAAGCAAACCCCACCATTCTATCAAGTCAAGTCAAGTCATGGTTCCGTAAACTATCGCCATACACAAGAATTGCGCTTACTCTACTCAATTGCTTCACATAACAGACCACACGCGACCTCTCTGTATACCCTAATTGCTCCTCTCGCCTCACTCAACCACCGAATGCGCATACCGTCGCTGCGACACACGAACTAAACCGAAAACCGAACCCCTCTAAATCCCGATCGCGGCGCCGTCCTTTGCCCGCCTCAAGCCAGAATATGCCGTCCGATGCGACTCCAGGCTCACCGGCGGGCTCCAGCTCAGCTCTGCCTTCCTTCTACTCACCCAAGACCGAAGCTGCCGACGCTTCTACTTCTGCGCACAATCACAATGACACCCTCGAGCAGTCTATAGACTCACTATCTCTCTCCCCCGCTCCCTCCACTCC
>JAALXH010000650.1:0-10580 GCA_012977735.1 Fusarium tanahbumbuense | reverse complement strand
CCGTTGCTCCAAAATGGGGCTAGACGCTGGCCACCAGCGACCAACAGCCGTGACCACGCCCCCAATGGAAAAAGAAACCCTCAGCCCAGCCTAGCCCAGCCCAGCCCCTCCCCTCTGACACTTCACTTGTCGGTGGCCTCGTGTGAGTTTGTGACTGTTTGACGACCCTCACATCCATGCCAAATGTGGTGTGGGCAGGCTAGGAAGAGGAGACAGCGAACAACGACCGCTGCAGTGGTTCCCACTAGCCTGATGAGTGACTGACCAAAAGACTATGTTATTGTAGGGATATATGGAATCTGTCTCTGTGCGTTGTGTGTCTGAATATGTATGGTCGGCCATACAGTAGGATATGCTCGGCGACATCGCTTGTTGAGCTGGGCTGCTATCGAGCGCACAAGCGCACAAACGCACACACTCAATCCCTCTCCCGCGCCCCAATGGGAACATGCAAATCGTATCCAGGGTTCAGCCAGCGCGACCTCGCTCAGGGCTTGCAATAATAGACTCGGGGACTCTGGCGCATATCGATGACCATGAATCATTGGAGCTCTCTAAATATAGAGTTTTCGAATTCGCGCTTATAAAGGCCCAATTGCAATCATAAAAGCAGCAGATAATATATTCTGAAGCAGCTGGCCGTCATTCTTCGTAGTGAGCAGACAATTGAAGAGCGGAGAGCTGTTGATTCAACGGCTCAAAGATGTCTGAGTTGGTGGTTGCAAGAGATCCCTGATAACCAATCGCACCCGATGTCATGATCTAGCAAGCTGGGGGCCTGTCTAGGTACTAAGGCTGATCATGTGTCGAATAAGCTTGGCGCACGGTAAGCAAAGCAACATGATGTTGTCTACAGACTGACTACCTGACGATTGAGGAGCAGCTTCACAAACTCAAATAGGTATCACAATAAGCCAAATGTTATGCCAGGCGCCTTCTCGTTGGATTGAGTTCATACAGTAAAAGAGACCTTTCCATTGCAATTACGGATCCCGAGATGCTGATGCTGAGAAGCACCCCTTTGTGGCGATATTTGATCATGACACTTTGATGTTCCAGTTTTTTTGACCACTAGGCCTGGTCAATGATGAACATATCTCAACGTTAGTACAGTAGTCTGTCCAAAGGATCAGATGCGCTCTTGTTGTTAATTGGTGCCAGCAACACCATTAAAAACATCACTTCATGTTGTTGACCGCAATTCAGTCTTTACTCTCTTGGTCGAATCGCGCCAACTCTCTTCCACGTTGCGCATCCATCATGTCGAGTCGAGGGATAATGCGCTTAGCTTGCGAATGAATGATTCTGAGACAATAGAATCCAAGTGTCAAGACTCCAGCCAGCCTCTACTGCTAGGTCTAGGTCTAGGTCTAGGAGCAGCGCAACCTACGCAGCGCACACTCTTGAAAGCGCTTGATATGTTCTTCGATACCTATCTACCTATCTGGTGCGATTCGCAATAGCCAATTGTCCGTGTGATGATAACCCTCGTCGCGGCGCCTTGACCCGGGCGATCAATTTCCCTCCGCAATGGGGTTTCATATTGAACCGTTCAAGCAGCGGTAGCAGTGATTCGCTCGTCGCGCACGAGGTAGTTGGCCAAGGGTATCTTGGATTGGATCTTGGCCACACGTTCAGGCTTGTTTTGTTTCAGCACGGGGTCAGATACGCGCACAGCGTGAATGTGGATGGATGCGATCGATCCATAGTAGATACTCGAATTGGCGAACGTGTTGTTTATTAGATGCTCTTGTTTACCCTCACTGCCTCAACAGTATGCCACAGTACAGTACAGTGCCTACCTGATTACTATTAGTAGTTAGTAGCTATCTTGCTATGGAGGCTAGGTTAGGTTATCTGCAGCAGACAGAATCAGTTCAGTTCAGTTCAGTCAATTCAAGTATCCAATGTCAAAGTGTTGTGGACCCTTGGTAGAATAGCCCAAAGAGAGACCAAAGACCAGAGACCAAAGGGTATGGCATCGGCAGGCCATGCATATTCTCACTCAACTAAATCTGAGGAGCGAACTGCGAGGACCCTCAAGGACCCGTGACTGACTAACTTTAGTCTGCTTCTCTACCTATACCGTGCATATTCCGTACGGGGCCAAGCAGACCCTTGCCACACGATGCGATTCAGAATTGCGCAACGGCAATGCGCTCTTGTCTCTCAAGACCAAGGCATGAGCCGTCTTTATCTGTCGCAACTTTGCGCCCCTTGTCAGTAATTATCGCATACTTGCGCCGGTATAGAGAATGATGCGCTCCAGCTTCTGGTCCTCCTGTCTGTACATGTACTGTATCTTTGTGCGTCTCTCTCTTTCTCTGTACCTACAGGGTTACATTGGGGTAAAGCATGCGATGCGCCCATCGTCCATCCAAGCATGACGCTTGCGTGCACGCTGTCACCGCCCCGCCCTGAATTATCCACGTCTGAATGCGCTGGCGCAAAAAAAAAATGGTCAACAACAAAAAAACAAGATGCGACAATGGCAACATCCATCGATCGAATCAGAACTCGTCGCAGCCCAGCCCCAGCTCCAGTCAGAGAAAGTGAGTGAGATTGAGCATGGGTGGGCATGGCCTAATGTCTCGCTTCGTACGGATACCCATCCATCCCTCTCGGATTGTCTTCCATGAGACTCCGCCATGCCTACCTACGGATACCTAGAGGCTAGATACTAGGCAAGTAACAAGCGAGATGGCCAAACAGGTAATTAATTAATAGCTTGGCTTCAATATCTGCCTGTCTGCCTGATTCGCGACTCGGCTCATCATTAAGCATGCCATCTTCAGATGCGCGACGCAGCGCGGCGCACAGAAAAAGAAACGGTGTGTATAGTATTGACTGATTATCATCAATGGATCCATGCTCGTATCAGCCCGTGTGCCGTCGTCCATGACCATACGCCATCCAGTTTGTCAGTCAAGAATGTGACGGGCTTCGGCAATTATACAGTAAACTCCCTAGACTACCGGAGACTCATCACAAGTTTAGATCATTTGGTAGAATTGCGCTTCATGTGTATTAGCTTTATTGCCTCATCCCTCGTCACGGCGCATCCAATTCATTTGTCTGGCATGTGGCGGTCGCTAGATTCCGTGCGTGTGTGCGTATAGGTACGTTAAAAACATGATGCATCCAATCTCAACCATTTATGTCTACCTTAGTTAGCCGCTATTGGCACCCGTTGAATCCCGCACGAATTCTGTCGCACAAATGCGCATATTTCATGGCGAAATAGGTTGCGCAGAGCCGTAGTCAATTGAGTCGCAGTATGATTTTGGGCACAAATTATATGTGTATAGTTTTCGAAAAAATTAGAGGTGAAAGAGATATGTCTTGATTTTCAGAGATTACTTTAGAAATGTTGTGTAATTATCAATGGACGTTGAAACTTGTCACTTTGGTGCTCCAGGGTTGATGCGATAAAAAGTCGCAAAATTAAAGATTCTCCCAATCTGTCGCACAGTAATGAGACGATTCCTTTTAAAAATTGACTGCTTCGAGAATCAAGTTTATACAATCGGTAAGTCGACTAATTAATGCGATCTGCGTACAAATCGTTTGCCCGCATGCGCATGTGCCATCTTGCGACGATACACCAACAGCTGAACATCTTCCTCAAAAGGTTATCGCAGACTTGTTCTGATGATGCTATATCAAGGCACGGCTCGGGAGGTCAGAAATGGTGGCGTGAAATTGGTCTTAGTATAGCTTGCGTGGCGGTTTGTCTTACTCGAGAGGGGCGATAGAGGTATCGCATGATAGTAAAACAGACCTCAGCGTGATGCACATAATTTCCTCCCGTGCCCCTTTTCCCTTCATTCTGAGTTCGCAATGCTGTCGCACTTAGCGTGGGATAAGAGTATAGAGTCAATCTTATGATCTGGACTGTACTTTCGGCATTTATATCTGTCCGAGAGCTGATGTATGTGGATTGGGCGCATTTCGGTGGTGTTCATTTTATGCGCACAACGAGCGCAATGTGATTCTAGGAAACTATATAGAAGGCGGCGCAATCCTGAAAACTCTCGTAGTAGATACCGGAAGCTACAGAGAGATAGTTAGCGATACAGAACTACTCTTTGACGACTGTTTTCAGCATTGCGCATCGTTGCGTATATCGTGAATTCTAGACATGGAGTTGACTTTGAGTACCGGTAGAGTCACGTGAAACCGCGGTTTAGACGTGAGGTAAAGAGTTGGATAAGACGCGGTGGCGAAAAACCAGATATTGACATCAATAATGACGGATTGCTCAGCGTATATGTGCTATGACGGACTCATGTTGAGTTTATAGAGTGGGAGTAGAGACATCATGAGTTATTTAGCACAGAATACTCGGGTTGTGTCTTGGATCACCTTTTGACGACGTCAAGGTCTTGAATTGCTCTTGAGGTGAGACGCGACGTAAGTTGAGATAAGCCCGATAAAGGATGCAGTAGCTTAAACGGGTCTAGCGTGGAGGGGATGCTCAAACAGCCGCCATCGCCGTGACGACAGAAGAAACGAAGCGTAGAGCTCCTAGCGGCCCGTGCACCATACCACCTCCAGCTTAGTGAGCTCAGTCTCCTTGCACTAATGGTCCAAAAATAATGTCGTACCTGAGCATAAATAAACAAACAAAATCTCATCTCAAGGAACTAGTGGGTACGGTAGGGGTCATCCCCCCAATCAAGCCACAGCTTCTAGCGACACTCGCAAGGCATGAAGCTTCCACCACCGTTATGGTTGACTCCGTTGCCCGTTGCACAGCTACCGTTCAGGATAGGATGGATGGATGTCTAGCATAAGATCCCAGCTACTCGGGCTACTTTATTATTCCATCATCGCCTCATTTGCATTTGCATTTGCATTTGTCTTCCCATCTTCTTTTCTCTCAAGTCGCCAAAGCCGTCGCGAGCTTCTAGTGCACTAAAGTACATAACTACCTACCCAACCGTCAGGCTCATCTTGAGAGCATCAGCTCAGTTCTAGCAGGACTAATCTCCCAGCTTGATGTGCCCCCTGCAAGCCCGGGCCCCTAATCTGACCAACACCCACCAGTCTAAGGCTTTTGCCTGATTCTTTTGTTCCTGCTGAGAAACAAAAACAAAAAAACAACAAGCAACTTTTGTTCTTAAAGCTTCAGGGCAGCCCTTCTTTCTTCGCAACAAGAGCTGGAAACTCGTCGATATCGTACCTGCTTTACATATCTTGCGCGCAACAGTCGATATCAAACAACATTCAATCAACGATTTCAAGTACGCACTGCAAGCCGCCTGTCGACCCGCAAATCCGACCTGCACCTGCACAACGCCGCATCTTACATGGTAAATCAACGCGCCAACATCAACCACCAAAACATCCTTCCAGCATTCGTACGCGAACTCGACAGCTTCATCATACCTATTCGCGTCTCTTGTTGTCACTTGCTTTAATCTAATAACGTCGAAATGGACGCCAAGGTACGTCGTCATACATCTTTCTCCCTTGTTTAGTGGCCGTTGGCGCGACTTAAACAGTCCCCTCTCCCTTACATACCAATGCATACCAGAGGTCGTTACAGGGTATAAGCTAACAACATACTGCAGCCTTTTCGACCGCGCGGCGCTGAAAATGCACCTCATCTTCACCATCAGCATAAGTCAACCGGAAATTTGGCCAACATGGCCAAGTCCACTACAACAGCTGGCTTCCGTGGCCCTGCGAAGCGCGCAGCGTTTGGCGATGTGACCAATGTCAGCAAGCAAGGCGGACACCTTCGTGATGAAGGCAAATCAATCAAAGTCTACGCTACGAATGGTGTCAATCATGGCCCTACAGGTGTGCCTTTGAACAAGGAGAACGGTGCTTATGGCAAGGATACCTTTACTCGTCCCGCGCAAAGACCCGCCAACCAATCATCGACACGAACCGCCCTTGAGAACAAGAACTTCGACGCGAACAAGAAGACGTATGTGAGGAAGGATAACCACGTCGTCACCAAACCTCCTGCTCCTTCCTCGACCCAAAATGCACCTTCCCTTCAACCAAGACACCACAAGAGCCAGCCTCAACTTAAACCTCAGCAGCAACAGTCCAGTCTACGACGTACCCAGAGTAAGCAGCTAGACAAGGTTGTTCCCAAGCCTGATGCCGATATGGGCTACAAGGTCACAAATCCTGCGGCGCACCAGTTGCAGGAGACCGAGTACCCCTATGATCAAGCTGCTTATCTTGACTCTATGTATCTACCTATTGAGGCTGGTGTCGGTATTGACACACTCCAAAAGGAAGAGCACGAAGAACCACCTGCTAAGCTCCCCGAGATCTCTGAGGAAGTTGCCGTTCTTCCCTGTTACGAAGAAGGCCCTGTTCCCGCGATGTCGGAGCCTGAAGAATGCTGGGAGGAGGAAGACGACGAGGATTTCGATGACCAGGACCAAGCATATATGACGGCGCACTCGGTTCGCTCCAGAGACATGACTGCCGGTGGTGCTACAGAGATTGTGCCACTACCACGCGTAACAGCCCGTGTCCAGCGCGAACTTGAAGACGCCCGCGAAGAGGTGGAGCGAACACGTACAGACGACGAGATCGAGGAAGAGTTATGGGATGTCAGCATGGTCGCCGAGTATGGTGACGAAATCTTTGAGTATATGCGTGAACTTGAGGTATGCAGCCTTGCGCACATCATTCAGTACCGCCACTAACGATGCCCTACAGATCAAGATGCTTCCTAATGCTCACTACATGGACAACCAGACCGAGATTCAATGGTCAATGCGAGCTGTTCTCATGGATTGGCTGGTGCAGGTCCACAACCGGTTTGGCCTCTTGCCCGAAACTCTCTTTTTGACAGTCAACTATATCGACCGTTTCCTTTCTCAGAAGATTGTGTCGATTGGCAAGCTCCAGCTTGTTGGGGCAACCGCGATCTTGGTGGCGTCCAAATACGAAGAGATTAACTGTCCTTCTTTGGGAGAGATCGTCTACATGGTTGACAACGGGTACACTGCAGAGGAGGTTCTTAAGGCCGAGCGCTTTATGCTTAGTATGCTGAGCTTCGAGCTTGGATGGCCCGGCCCTATGAGCTTTCTGCGACGCGTCAGCAAGGCTGACGACTACGACTTGGAAACTCGCACTCTCGCCAAGTACTTCCTCGAGCTGACCATTATGGACGAGCGATTTGTGGCCTCGCCTCCAAGCTTTCTTGCTGCGGGCGCGCATTGCCTTTCACGACTCATTCTCAAGAAGGGTGACTGGGTAAGATCATTTTGTTATTATTGTGAACAAAACAAAAGCTAACAGTGTTTCTAGACTAAGCAACATGTCTACTACTCGGGCTACACCTGGAGTCAGTTGAGAAGTTTGGTTACGATGATGATCGAATGCTGTGACCGTCCTCATCTACACCATGCCGCAGTATTCGACAAGTACACAGACCGTCGGTACAAGGAAGCATCTTTGCTGGTGCAAGCAGCGCTTGATGCTGGATTCACTCTTCCTAACCAGATGGCTCCAGTTCGTCAAGAACTTGACGCGTATCGTGAAGACAGTGCCGAGGTGCCAATTGCGCAGCCTCAACTAATTCCTATCGAGGGTTGAAAACCCCCCTTGGGGTTTTGACAGGCAATGGTGGCTCTTGCTTTTTGTTACCGATTTGCGTTGCTGCGTTGCTCGACGAGGTGCTGCTGGCCGGGTATATACTGGTGCCTACATTCCAAGACCGGACCGGGTTTGAAGGCATCATGAACCTCTTCTCGGGTTTCAGCATCAGGGTCCGCCTCGACCAGCAGCCATTGCCGCCACCGAACGGGCTCTCTTGCCTTAACACTACTGCCAATGCTGGCGTTACTTCTTGATAACCCCTATTCACTAATATCTGATTGGGGCTGGACAATCACGACATTGATTATCTGGAGCCACAGCAATGTCCCATACATTGCCCCAACCTCGGACTTTCATTTCTATTCCCGCTTTGGCCTTTCAAGTCCATACGTGAGGTCAGAAGGGAAGAACAAATACTGTATAACGACTCTGGATGACTGTTACGAATATTACGATTGTGCGACTGCGTTTATCATCATCATTTTATTGCCTATTTGGCTGGTTTAATACATCTGCTTCGGAAATTGGCGTTGCGGGATATGGTTCGACCAGTACTGGTTCTACAGGCCTGCTATAGCATTGAGGCAACGTGCAACTGGGAGACGAACCACGGAGGGAGTACGGTATATTCTGATTCAGGGACCGCGGTGGTTAAACCGGGCTTCTTGGGTGGTGACTGGCTCGCGACTCCATACAGACAGAGGAGTCGGTATTAGACCAGATCAACGAGCATGGGATTATCACAAACATGTATCCTTTGGGCAGATATGAGCCATCGCCGCCACTGCCATGACCGGCAATCCCAGATGCGCCCGACTTGCATTTACAGCAGCATATAGACTATTAGAGGCTCTGGACGCTTGTATGATATCTAATCCTCAATTCTCTTGTTTAAAAACTTAATTTTTCGTGATGTTGATGTTACGACTTTCATGAAAGGATGCAACAGCTCTCCCGTGTTCTTGCCAGCTGGTTGAGTCTGACACGCCCACGGTCATCACATAATGGACGTGACATACCTTGAAGTCTCCTGTCTTCTACTGGTATGACGCATGATCAGCAGGTATCGAGGCCAGCGCGAGTATCTGGTTGTGTGCAAACATTGATAGCTGTGACTATTTACTATAGGTTGGCAGGGTACAATCTGAAATCGGTAGGATGCACGTGATATACGACCTGGCAAGTCTATTCCATGATCTAAAAGATCTAAAAGAGATCCAGATCCAGATCACAAAGCTGTATGTAATTCATCTGCACCAAGATGGAATCTGAACAAGAGCGAGCTTACCCCGACCTTAGTCTGGAAACCCCGACTTTTCCCCACGGAGGACTCTCCTTGGCTCCACTATCGAAGGGCCAGAACAGGGGTTGGGCGTTTAGCTACCTGTAGACCTGGCAGCCAGGGGAAAGCTGTTCTGATACTTGTTGCGAACCGGGAACATCCGACATTTCGCACATGGACATACCCAAGATGAGTTGATTCAAATACGTATATGAAGTTCCCTTAAAGGTGAGGACTCTTAAAGTCAAGTGACGGGAGACAGGCCAGCAGCTGTTGTGATAGGGGCGCAACAAGGTTAGCGGCCCGGTTATGTCAGTTCTGAATCTCTACCTGTGCGCGTGCGGAGGTAGGGTTAGCAGCATGGACAAGATCAGGGTGGATTCGGCTTCCATTCTTTTTTTACCTTCACCTTGGCTAAATTCGGTCAAAGGATAACACTGCGCCGTGCTCGTGACCTGGGCAAGATTCCGGTATATGAAATGATCGGGTCCCAAGACGACACTAGAGAAGCCATTGAAACCATGTGACGTCTTGACGGTTTGGGCGAGGTTCTGGAAACACGGAAATTGTTCGCTGCCACAAGCACGGGCAGACCCTCCGCGACTCCGAACCTGGGGCACGGGATATTACATTGATACCTCAAGGTGAGAGCAGGTGAACAGCTCCTACCTGAATTAGAGCAGTACTGTAATTTCTTGTCAGAAGACCATGTTATCTCCAATACGATAGATTGCGCTACGGTCCAGCGGAACCGCGATTGTACATGGAGTTTCTCGAGGCCCTTAAGGGAAGACAAGGGGATAGCTCCATACACTCGCACGTCAGAGGCACCCGTAAAGGAAGAGGAAGGCTCACTCAGCTTTGATTTGAATTGAACGAGGTCCACACGTTGGGCTTAGTTATATCAGGCTCTCGACTGCATAACAAGAACTATCAGTCGACATCCTCTCGACCTCTTTAATCGTCATGACCTCCAGCTCTGCAATAACGTGGTGATCGATACCATAGGCAAATAAACGGCGCGGGTCATATTGAATCGAGGAGTGGGCGCTTCTCCGAACTCCGGCTCTGCGGGTCAGTCCTGGGGTCTATCCCCACAATGATATGCCACCCCGGGACGGGGAAGGGAGGCATTCCCGGTGCTGCGGAAGAGACGCGGCTTCACGATTGAGAGAGAATAATTGAGAGAAATGGGCTCAGATTAGTTGGACACGAATACTCGAGCTCTTATCTGTATGATGATTCCCCGAGCCAGATGTTTCGAAGTCGAATGGGCTAAAATCGTTGTGATCAAGGCATGGGAGCAGCCTCGCTAAGTACTTTATCCAGGATGCCCGGGATGCCCAGAATTTGGAGGGGTCCACTGATGAGATCCGGGTATACATTCGCCCATGTGGATGAATGTACCTTTAGGTACCTAATGGCACACCAGTTGGCTGCGGTTCTGTTTCTAACCCTGATTCACTGATGTTGGCAGAGACTTGTTGACGGGACCTCTGTTGCTCTCTTGTGCTTGTAGAGTCGGTTGTTTGGGAAGTACCTTAGTAGGTAGTCTCCTGAACCACCTCCTGATACATGTTCAAGCTGGTTATGGATATGAATATGGACATGTATGTTAGGCAAAAGCAACGAAAGCGCGCTTGGAGCGGTCCGGATTGTAGGTGCTGAGTTTACCTGTCCGCTGGCCCGGAGTTGGCAGACCGTCAGAGCCTACGAGACAGGC
>JAALXH010000647.1:0-11950 GCA_012977735.1 Fusarium tanahbumbuense | reverse complement strand
GGGATGGGGGTGGGAGATTGAGAAACACTCCCTTCCGAGTCCCTCCATCGTCATTCATCCTCTCACTTTTATTGTCACTCTTTTGTTGTTTGGTTTGGTTTGGTTTATTCACGTTGGTTATATTAGTATGCGTTCCCTGCCCCTCCAATGTTTACTCTACTTTATTTCATCTTTCTTATACCTACCTAGGGTACTCTGTACAACCAAAGACTAGGTATTGTTTCTACTTGCCCCAAATCTTTCAAGTTAAACTCTACGACAGACAGTTCGACATTCAACATCCAACTTCTGGACTGGACCATGTCTTCTCCATCAATGTCTAGTCAGCCAACACCAGCCACTGACACCTTTGTAAGTTAAATAGATCCCCGGCAGCACTCGACAAAACCTCACACGATTGACTGTTCAGCGAAACTTCTGCAAACTCCCTACAGAACTACGGCTCAAGATCTGGAACTACAATCTTCCACCCACTCGCCTCGTCCCAATTCAATGTGGCTCCTCATGGCCCGGCTGCTCAGATTCCCTCTCGTGGACCGGCTGTACTTCGCCAGCGGCCATTCCCGTCAACCTCCACGTCTGCGGCGAGTCGCGCAGTGAAGCTCTCAAGTACTACGGTCTTGGTTTTGGCTTCGCTCGTGGTCCTGGTCAAGTCTTTCTCGACCCTGAGCGCGACATTCTCTACTTTGGCCCTCGCCATGGCTACATGGCAGCAGACTCTCAATTCCAAACAATTATGTCCATGTGCGATCCTGAAGAACTCGCCCTTGTCCGACGCCTCGCCATAAATGATGCTCTATTCTGGGTGGATGAATCTTACCGCTCCATGACTGCAGCCAGCCTTAGCGTTGAACTGCTTCGGCGCATTCAGTCCCGCATGCCTGGTCTCCAAGAGATCATCTTTGTTCCTCGCCCTGAAGAGTCGCGGGACTCGGAAGGTTATGTTGAGCCCACTATGGTCTATGTGCGCATGGCCCGCCAGATCCAGACTGCCCTTACCACTCTGTGCGAGCAAACTCCCGGCTGGACACCCCCGTGCTGGAGCATTCTACCACTTAGTGCTTTTAAGAGCGTTGGCGCTGCTTGAGACTTGATACTTTTCTACAGCGACTGAACAGTCTGCGACCTGCGAACTGCGACCTGAACGTCGTCTTGGCCGCCAAAAACCTACGATCCACTCTCTGAAACAAAAAGAGCACCGAGACGTTATACGATGTAGAGCCGCTTTCAGAGGCGAAAGCAAAAACGCCGAGCCCGAGCAACGGTATATACCCTCCGAGCGCCGCTTTCGCCCGTTACATTTCTCGAGGTGGGCGACATCCCCACGGGAAGCCATTTTGGGCTGTTGAATAGTCATTTGCATCTGCCGAGTAGGCAGAAACTGCATCCGCTTGGAGGTCGAGGTTGCGGTTGCAATTGCTCGTATACCCATAATCGTTTTATCATTTCTGCATGTTCAGGGAGGCCATTCTTCAGCGGGGACAACAGCACCGCAAAGCTGCACAGCACCGTCTTCTCTGCATCCTGCAAGAAAGTCGTATGGTTCTTCTTTCCTCGTCTTTCATCCCAACCCGGAAATTCAGTTTATGGTGTTGTACAAGCTTGGTATCACAAATAGGAGATGGCGTTGTATGCGAATAATCTAGGGCATCGTCATAGCCAATGTTATACGACGAAAGCCATTTCATGAGACTATCTAAATGTATCATACTCATACAATCCTATACCAACGAGATATGAGCCTACCAACGCCGATCCAAATAATGCATACAGAACGTCCATTGAAGTCCCCCCTCATCGTGCTTTAATTCATTCATTTGTCCGAAACAGACGCCATGCCTCTGACCCAGCCACAAGTGCGGTACTTGGCTCGCACACAGATCCGGTGGCGGCGGCGGGTCGTTTTAGTGCTGTATCGTGTTGCGGAGTAACCGCACGGCATCACATAGTGTTACCTCGACTCGGCCGGATCCCCTCTCCTAGGACTTACCTGCCCGACTACTTCGCTTTGTTCCCACCAATCCCCATGCCAATGCCCTTCCGGCGGCCCCTAATCACTGCCTCGAGTGCCTTTCCCATAGCTGAGAGGTCGCCGAGCATGGTGATATGGCCGCGTTCAGTACAAACCCGCCCACCGCGGACAATAGAATAACCCTCCGGAAGCATAGCCTCTTTCGCTAATACAACGCCATCCCCTGGTCGAAACAAAAGGTCATCGTAAGCGTCGGAGCAGCAGATTCCCTCACGGCTAGTGACTTGAGCCGCGTACACCGTAGGAATACTCTTGCCATAAAGCACCGCATGAGGGGGGTAGGTGTTTGCTTCCTGGTGTTCGGGCAAATGGACGAGTTCGGAACGAAATTTGCGAGTTGCTGTGAGAGTTCGGCTGAGATAATCCAAGTAACGCTTTCGCTCCAAGTCTGAAGGCTTCTGTTCCTCCACCTTGGCACCGCTCCCATTGAGCTGCGGTGCGATAGGGTTGTGTTCTTGAGCAACTGCCGTTGGCGAAGGGGGCCCCTTCTCGCTCTTGCTCTCGGCGCGAGCTCGCAGAGAGTTTGGAAGGAAGGAAGAGAAAGACGAGGACTGCGGACGATTGTGAGGCGGCAAAGCAGGCTGCATACACGGACTCAGATGCCACCTGATCCATTCCTGGGGATCATAAAAGTCGATAGGATACTCTTCTCCTGTGTTCTTATCTACAAAACAGAACCCGTCCTCTGGAAGAAAAACGAAGGACGTTCGCATAGTAAAATTGACGCTCGCAGTGAGCAGCTTCTCGTTCAAGAGGACTACATCTCCATGGCGCATTGGGTTCAAGATGTTGACGCAACGCTGTGGCGTCCCGCAGTACAAAACCCCTGAGAAGAGATCGGGTCTCTGATTGACAGCATGGCGTGTGATAATACCACCCAAACTGTGAGAGATGACAAGAACCCCACGAGAGCCAGCTGGCGTGTCCCGTTGGTTAGAAGGCAGCCCCTGGAGGTACTCCTGCAGTTTGCGAGACAACAAATGGGGACTCAACCTCCAATCGTAACCGTAGTCCCATATTCGCAGCTTGCCTGACTTAGCGTTGTCGCATGAACGGAGCCTTTTGATAAACTTCCGCGAAACATCCACGGGACCTATATGTTTTAACATGCCATCGGGCTTGATTGTTTCTTCCATGCGCTCTTCATCTTCGTCCTCCAACCCGACTTCCAGATTGACCTTGCGCATGTTGAGGCCGAGTTTCACGGGAGCCCAAACCTGATGGAAAGGTGGCTCGGCGGATCGCAAGACAGAGCCACGGTAACCCCCCATGATCACCAAGTCGCCGGTAAGAGATTCAAGGACCCGGTCAAGAACAGCCGAGCCGTCTTTCGAGTCAATATCAAGCTCCTTGGAAAATTGGTTCTGACTTGGTGGCGTGTCAGGAACATGAGCTGCGCCGAGCGAGTTCGTTGATTTTCGTGCCTGGTTGTAAAGTTTGGGGAGACTAGGCATCTTGAAATTCGGCACGTCGGGAAGACTGTCTTTTAAAGCCATGAATCGAATGTTGACCATCTCACGGACGTCCTGGAAGCGTTCGTCATCTCCAAGAGAAGATGTGCGGGACAGACTGTGATATAGACGACTATCGTCAGAAGTGACTCGCCTCAGAACCTTTGGCCGTACAGGGGGCGAGGGCACGTTTGATTCCCGAGGGGCAGGAGCAGGTCCTTGGATATGTTGTGATAACGGCTGAGAGACACCAAGGGCATTGGGTGGAATGCGAGGTGAATGTTGGCGAGTTGCTGGGGATGAGTAACTTGAGGGATCCGGATTGCTCGTACTTGATCTATCTTGAGAGCTTGAGAAGAACGAGTTTGACATTGAAGGTAACAGGTGTGTAGGTGGGGTGAGAGAAGGCAGGGCTTTCTGTAGCCTCCTCAACGCCTCCTGTCCTGCAGACTTGGATCGACTCCTAGCTGGTGCTAAGGCGTTTCCCAGGATACTTCCAGATGGTCTACTTGTATGACCTTTGGTGGCCGGTGGTTTCGGCCGAGCTTGCCACGGAGAAGGCAAAGCATGTTTAGGCGGCTCATGCAATGTGTGCACGGGAGACCTGGCTGGGGGAGCGAATTGTGGTACCTGAGGCGATGTCTCGGGTGAAGATGGAAGGTCAGGGCTGGTATCACCAGTTCTGTCAGTGGGAACATCGAACAAACCAGCCCGGCTTTTGTCCAATGCTAGCGCCTTCTCAATGGCAGGCGTGTTTTGTGAAGTGAGATGTCTAGCAGCTTCACTTAGAGCAGGTTGCAGAATCGCCTCGGCTTCGTCTTGATTACAAATGATGGAGTCGTCATCCTCATGTAGATCTGGGCTGGGTGAACGGCGTGAAGGTTCAGCTGATGCATTTGTCGCCATGATTTATTGAAATGAGCTTGAAGAACAAGCGAAGACAGAAGAAGAGTTAAAACACCAATCTGGTAACCGGATTGAAGTTAAGCAAACGGCTGACGGTTAGTAGAAAAGGACCGGGTTGTTATGTTGAACCGGTAAGTTAGACAAGTCATATAGACAAAGGCGATACACTAGCAAAGTATGCTATTTAAGGATGATGAAGCGAAGGATTGTCAGACATATCCGTGAAGTGGTTCTTGCCGACTCAAGCGAGCAATGAATAAATCAATCGACCACGGAGATGGGGGACAGAGACGGAGGCGGTGGAGCTAAGTCAAAGAGGATTCAATCCCTCGACAGAAAGGCTGGCTGGGCTGGGCTGTGTGCGCTGATCCGGGAGGCCCGGGTGTGAATGGACCCACGATCGATAGATACCTGGTGTTTAGGTTGGTTGTCCGCTTCTCTTCGTTCTCGTATAGGAAATTCAGGATAGGCTCTGAACAGTAACTTTTCTCGTGATTGATTCGAAGGGGTCTGGTGAAAGATTGTGATTCAGCTCAACTTTTACAAATACAGTAGATACTTATCCAGTGCCTTGGTGTCATGGGTTCGGTACATTGCAAGATCCTTGTTGATTTGATGAGGTCATGGTCTAAGGGGAAAAAGGAAAACGGAAATTTAGAGCCAATTGCGGGCCATTGAGAAGGTGTCTGGGGAATTGATCAACGGGCTATGTACTGTAGGCCAAAGAAAAAAGGGAAACACTAGGTAGTCTACTCATTGATTGTGATGTTGTCAAATGACGGTAAATTTTGGTTTCGGTGTTTGATAACATCCGCTCATGAATTATGGGTTGGATGTTACGGTACAGAGCCTCAACTGGCAAGAAGGGCTTACTGGGATTCACGGATGACTTGTTCTGGAAGGAGCTAAGAACAGTAGCTTCCTAAGGTATTAATTACGACCTAAACCTGAATCACCACTACCGAGGTACCTGAATAGTACCTACCTTGCCTTACCTAGGTAGGTACCTAGTAGGTAGTGTCAACGGATAGCAAGCAGGCACATGATACCTACGCACCAAGGAGGCAGGCACAAGTCAATCGATGAACAGCGGCATGTGATAATGGGCCCCAGCTCCTTCCTTTAGCAATCTAGAATAGATCTACCCCGGTAGGTAGGTAGATACCTAGTCCCGAGTTAACATGGACTTGAGGAGAACAAAACTCCAACATCACAATCACAGAGTTACGATATCCTCCATCAACAGCTTGTTTACAACATCACCAGGAACTGCCCAACAAATAGATTCGGAGATTGAGCCTCCATGACATCCAGCTTGTCTGGCATAGGTAGGTACATTTCAGTGCAGTACAGTACAGTACTGGTATGCCTAAGATCTTCATCAGCTAGGTACTCATCATCCCTCTTGAATCATCAATTATATGCATCTCATCCTCATCATCTTCCTCTTCGACCCAGGAAAGACAGCGAATGCCACGTTTCCCCTCCACGTTCCAGCCACAGGCCACCCCTACAGTACATACTGTACCTGCTACCCTCCAAGACAACTCAGCACGCTCATCTTCAAACCCTATGCTCCTAACGTCATCAATTGACTCTCCTCAACGTTGTTCCCCACCAGGCCCCAATCAACGGCCGGCGCCGATGCTTCGGATTTGATACGATGTTATGACTTCAAACTGACTAGGTGATACTTTACCCCATAGCCTAGTTCATTTTGTTGATCATCATTCTGATGCAAATTGTCTGTTGTCGCTGAGCAAAATCTCAATTGATCCTCATTATGACAACTCTCGAGGTTCGGCCTCCGTACTCGCAAGACGAGATTAAGCAGTTATACCCACACCAACTGCGCCTTCAACACGTCCAAATCCTTCTCCGACATGGCGAGCGCACTCCTATCAACGCTCGCTTCGCTTCAGCGGGTCTCGCAACCCATTGGCCGTACTGCTCTGCAGCTCGTCGGTTGACCAGTGTGATCCTCGACCCTTCTGTTACCAAGTCGGGACATGACCCTGCTACCAACCTGGGTCTTACTGCTCTCGAGTGGAAGCAACGATATGAGACAATTGGCCCCGATGATTCCCCTAATATAGTCACAGGTCAGAATGGTGAGCTCGATGATATTTGCGAAATGGGCATGTTGACGAATCGTGGACGAGAAACTACGTACAATCTGGGTCAGCGCCTACGACATCTATACATTAACCAGCTTCGGTTCCTTCCAGAAAATCTCACAACCGACACTGATACAGCTGCTATATACCTTCGGGCGACGCCTATTCCTCGTGCTCTCGAATCTCTGCAGCAAGCTTTCTACGGGCTTTATCCTCCGTCCACTCGTGGCTCTGACCCTGGCCACCATCCTCCCACCATCCTCACTCGAATGGCCGCCGATGAAACCCTCTTCCCCAACGATGGCAACTGCCGCCGGTTCGCTGCTCTTTGTCGCGCTTTTGCTAAACGGTGTGCGGAACGATGGAACGATTCCGACGAAATGGCATATTTGAATAAACGCCTCGGCCGCTGGATGCCTGAAGAAAACCCGCGTGTTGCTGTAGACTCTCGACCTCGTCTAAGTGGAATCATGGATACTATCAACTCCACGAAAGCTCATGGTCCAGACACCCGGCTTCCCAAGGAGTTTTATGACCCAGAAGTAAAGCGAATCATGGAGAAGATTGGCGTGGAGGAGTGGTTTGCTGGATACAAGGAAAGCCAAGAGTATCGAATGCTAGGTATTGGTGCTTTACTCGGCGATATCGTTTCTCGCATGGTCGGCAGTGCTGAGCATACTACGGCAGATGGCGAGTATGAGCTGGCCACCAATAAGCAAGGCTCTATCACCATACATCCCTCTGTAAAATTCGCAATGAGCGGGTGTCACGATACTACGCTTGCCGCCACGCTTGCTAGTCTTGGGGCTTTCAACGAAGAAGAATGGCCGCCTTTTACCAGTCACGTCGCAATTGAACTCTTTCGACATGTCAATATGAGTGCTGTTAAACCTGTCGGTACATGTTCCTTGGTAGGCTTGGGTGACCGACCAAAACCTTCGGCGGGATCACCGCCACCGGGAATTGGTCGCAAGAAGAGCTCCGACTTGACCGAGGAGGAAAAGGATAGACTAAAGGGCTACTACGTCCGCCTTCGTTACAATGATCGTCCAGTCACCGTTCCTGGCTGCAAACCTCAAGGCAAACATCTAGATGGAAATGAGTCCTTCTGTACTCTGGTAAGCACTCCGTGCCCCCCTTGCTTCTTGCCTTCGCTAATAAACACTCTCTTTTACCAGGAAGCATTCAAGGAAATCGTGGACAAGTTTACTCCAACCAATTGGAAAAACCAGTGTCGTGCCAATATGACGGAGTCTGCATTTCCTTCCAGGCCCGAACCTCCAGGTTACTAAACGTGCAGGAGAGCTACGCCCTCATCACAGGTCTTATCAGCTGGCCCTAATGCCACGCCAGCAGCACTCAGACACGAAGATCCTGTGAGCCTTAAACTCCTGCCAGTCTAAAAAGTTTAGTCTCTTTTCTTGGACGCGTGCATAAGACGCAAAACGAATTACATAGAAACCACTACAGTTCGTTGGTGCAGTGTACTACATTAATTAAAACGTGTTAAGTGATCATATGATCTGCGTTCAAGGCTATAAAGCCTGACCTAACCTAAGACTCCGTAGTAGACACAAACGCAGGTGATATATCCTCATTCATCCCATGCAGAATCTTCTCTTTGCAAATAGCGTCTCGTCCCAGCCATAAGCGCCCCTATCTTCTATAGAAGGACGTATTAACCACAAAGCTCGTTCCTCCTCAGCGCTCCCACCTGCGATTGAGCAATACATCATGAAGCAAGACTGACTTTCCAAAGCAAATAAAGATACACCGAAAAGGTAAATTATCAATAAAAAGAAAACAAAGAATGAAGGTGTGTAAAGCCCAGACATAAAGGACAGTACGCCCATAAGCAGCGTCAATTACAACGTTTAAGCAAGTTTTTTTTTCGTCCAATCTCGCATGTGATGAAAGCATGAAGATGCAAAAGCGTCATTAGTTAGCAACCTCCTCCTCAACCCATCCGTTCAAACCTCCTTGGATGGCGAGACCAAATCCAGATCCCATACCACCATAGCTGGCTTGATAGTGGTGACCTCGTCGCTCGTTCTCAGCGGGCATGCCGTTAGAGTTACCGCCGTTCTCGAAACCTGGAGCAAGCACGGGAAGACTGACAGCCCGGCTGTGCTGACCACGACCGGGAGCTAGCAGACCGCCAATGGTAGTGGAGCCAGGTGCTGCGCTGTTCGCCGGGTATCCATTCGAAATACTTGCCGACTGACCATGGCCGGAAACGGGACCTTGCTGAGAGATGCTAAGTTGAGAGATGCCGAGATCGAGATCGCTAGGCGACGGCTGGGCTGTGCCGAACAAAGCATTTTGCTGAGCAGCGATCTGTTGCTGTTGATGGTGCTGCTGTTGCTGAGCCTGATGGGACACTTGATTCAGGTACATCGTCAGAGGGTTACTGTTGGCATTGAAGAGAGCAGCGGATTGCTGAGGGGTATTGCCGTTGGTAGGAGAACCGCTATTTTGGGATCCATTAGGTGGAGGAGAAGATACACCATCTCCACGAGGAGACTGAGCCTGTTGCATCTGGCGAGGTGGGTTACCGCAGCGGTCCTTGCCAAAGTTAACCTTGAACTTCTTGTAATCTTCCCGACCGCGGATAGCCTCAATCGCCTTGATAGCATTGGCAATGTTGGTGAAGTTGACGAAAGCACAGCTCTTTTCACGTAGGGTATTGACGAGCTCAATCTCGCCATACTCGGAGAAGTCTTGTCGCAGGCGCTCCTCGGTCCAGGTTTCGTCGAGGTTACCGATGTAGACGTTTCGAGAAGCACCACCGCTCACAGCCAGGGCAATGGCAGGAGGAAGGGCTCCGGAGTGCTTGCCCCAGCCAATCTTGAGGCGTCGGTTATGGATCATAAGACCCTGAATGTTGCTGAGCGCATAGAAAGAAGCAGCTGCGGTAGGATCGATGAAGGTAACAAAGCAAATATGCTTGTCGGGGATGTAACGGATGTGGTGAAGAAGTCCGCCGCGAACAACATTGCAAATTTCCTCGATTGTCGTCTCAGGATGGATGTTGCCAAGGTAGATGGTTCGGTTACCGAGATTGTTGATGCCGCCAGCGGTTGTGGCAACTGCAGCGGCAGCGACAGATTGTTGAGCCAGAGCGTTCGAGATCAAATCACGATCGACACCTGTCAACATATGGGCATACCCAGGAGCAATGCCCAAGTACTGAGCAGCATTCTGTTGCTGCGTCTTGGAGACATAGGCACATCGATCTTTGCCGTAGTACACGCGACGAGGGGCCTGCCACTTGGGCTCTTGCGGGAGCTGAGAGACAGCCTTGATGGCGTTGGCAATCGATAAGTAGTGTATGAACGCAATGCTCTTCTCGCGGACGATCTTGATTGTGTCAATGGCACCAAACTTACCAAGGTCCTCTCTTAGTTCCTCCTCGGACACCTCCTCAGGCAAGTTGCCAAGATAGACGTTTCGCGAAGCCCCTGACTGCTGAACAGCCAAAGCGACAGAAGTAGGAACCTGGGAAGGTTTGCCCCAGCCGATCTTGATATCCTGGCCCTTGATGCAGAGCTTTTTCAAGATGGCATCAGAGTGGAAGTGAGTGGCAGAGCTAGCATCAAGGAATGAGATGAAAGCACAGTTCTTGTCGGGCAGAAGACGAACTGACTCGATCTGACCACTTCGAACATGGCCAAGAATCTCCTCGGCAACAGTGTCCGGGGGAATGTTACCCAGATAGACCGTTCGGCTAGTTCCTGTAACGACGCCAGAGCCCATTGAGACAGGCGAGGTAGGAGGCAGAGGTGCCTGCATACCGAAGCCACCAGTAGGGGACTGGGGAGGGTAGAATTGAGGGGCACCATATGTAGAAGGAGAGACTATTCCTCCGTATGACTGAGGCGAGATAGTCTGCTGCACAGGGCTCGAAATACCATTTTGCTGCTGATGGTTTCCCTGCTGCTGCTGAAAGCCAGGAAGGCTCTGGAACTGAGGACTAGCAAATGCAGCAGGAGTTCCGGGCTGGAAAGGGCTACCGAGAAGCAGCTGAGAAGGCAACAGAGGAGTAAACTGCATGTCAAATGCAGTACCTGGCGTTGCCATATCTGCTCCATTGTTGGAAGCCTGCTGGGCCATAGGCTGGGGCTGCGTATTGATTGAGGGGATGTTGCCTCTTCGAGGATGTCGATCAGCGAAACCCGAGATGTTTGAGTTGAAGGCGCCGTGTGAAAAGCCGGTATCGCTGTTGGAAGGTTTGGAAGCATGGCCGAAGCGATTGGCAGGGCCATTAGGGGCACCCTGGCCAACAGGCCCATTGAGGTCTTGCATGCTGAGCAGATGAGGGGGGACGAGAGAGTCCCGCCCGGTGTGCGACAGTACAGCCGTTTTGAAGAATTGGATGTGCCCGAGTAAGGCACGGAGAGAGCAGCAAAGTTGGGAGGACGGTCCGGCTGAGTAACTTCAGACGATCCGAGCCTTGAGTTTACCGACTGCACAGCAGAGTTGTCTTTCAAGAGACAATCGTTCAAATCCCAACAGAGAAAAGGGGCCTGGATAACGAGACTGAAGCAGATATGTATGCTGAATGAAGCCAATAGAATCGAGAATTATGAAGCGTATCAAGATATCCAGAAGGAAGTCAGACGAAAGAGTCTGATGGAATAGAAAAAGGTCGTTCCAGGAAGCAACCGTTCAGTGTATATGGGCTCGAATTTGAACGGCTTCGGTCGAATCGAAACCGGAAGTTTTGGCGAGGCTGAAGATGCAAGATAACGGTTGTCGATTGCACGAGCGAATGTATCGTAAAGTCGGACGAGAAATGTAAAGCACGACAGTGCGTAGCTTGGCTTGGCCTAGCTTAGGATGATATCCAGAGAAGACGGGCGAGCAGATCAAAATATTAATAAAGCAATACGGCCGAAACGAGTGTCGACGAAGCCAAAGTTATTGTCTCAAGAGAAGGAATAGAGACGACACTGCATCTGCCAAGGAGCAACGAGAGCCTTGGACAGGGTGAGTGAGGATTGAGGAGAGAAGAAGAAGAAGAGACAAAAGTCGGCGTCGGTGAGAGGACGGCACAAATGTGGAGGGAACGAGGAATCAAAAGAGGGAGAGGAGAGAGGGAGAAAGAGGGATGAATTTCGAAGTCGTCCAGGTCAGGTTGACCTTTGAAAGATCAGGGACCAAGAAACACAGGGGGTGTATGAAGTGAGCCTCAGGCCGACAGCCAGGAACAAGAAGATTAGCTACCAAGTCAGCTGTGTTGGTAGGCCGGTAGGTCGGTAGTAGGTAGTAATAGAGCCGGTCTAGTTCAGGCCAGACCAGACCAGTCAAGTAATGTATTGTACGTAGGTAGGAAATAATAATGCAAGGTAATAATGCCCAAATGAGCAAAGAGGCGCGCCAGGGAGGGAGAGAAAAAGGCCAGACGACCAGGTAGGGGAATGAGGTGGAGGAGGGTCGGTGGG
>JAALXH010000645.1:0-45817 GCA_012977735.1 Fusarium tanahbumbuense | reverse complement strand
ACCTAAAGGTGATGGTTTAGCTGTAGCTGTCGCTTAGCTTGTAGCGGGGATCATGGGTCAAGAGTCCCGGGTTCTTTTTGTATGCAGCTCGGCAATATCATCAGATGAGGGTCCTTCGGGGGTGCGATTTGCTTTTATTTGTTCAATCAATAAATTCATTTTTTATTTAAATGCTTGGTGTTTGTTTTAATACTGTCGAAACGGTAGAATGGCAGATGTCGACCAAGGTTCCACCTTCCTTATCATATTCTACCGTTTGCCAATATGGAAGGCACCACGCAGTGTATTCGAAGCACCGTCAGGAAGGCAAGTCAGTTGAATAGCCTCATGTATAATTGCAAGTAGTTGATGTCTTGACTTCCATTACTTCAACTACAGTTAATAGCAAGTAGGTACAAGAAACGGTGACTGTTTGGGAATAACCATCGTTAACCACCGTTTTGATCGACAAACAAATATTGAACCAATTATTATTCATTCCCGTTCCTATTAAATTAAATTAATAAATGACTGGGCATCAATTGATAAAACAAAGGTTCAGTCTCATCCAGGCTTTGACCTTCTAGAAGGGCAACTGAAACCCCCCTGTAGGTCACATTTCAGGGGTTATCCCGGACACCGGAAGACATCCCGCGGGGGGTTGACTTCCATGAGTCGGGTTTTGTTTGTTCGTGACATGGGCTTTTCAGATCAGATGGCATGAGATGAATCGCGGAATTGTCTGGGAAGAGGGTCAAGGCGCACGTGTCGCTGTCAAAGGTGTCTGGTTTCTCGGGGGCGCCGTTGTTTGAGGGTTGTGATAAGCTAAGGTCTATTAATTAATTGACTAACTAGATTGACCGAGATGTCGCTATCTTTAGTCGTTTCATGCCTTGATTGTCTTCTAGAGTGTCAACTCCTCGGTGCACGAGTATGGAATATTTAGCGACAGAGCACAGAGTTGAGTTGAGTTGTGGTGTAGGTTGGGCGTCCATCATTCACTGCGTCTCCCTCTCTTTCAGCCCAAAACTCAAACAAGCACTGACATGATTTGACTGACTCTTTCAAGCTTCAAACAATACAAATACAACTACCAGTTGGATCTAGTAAACTAGCAAACATAACTCGGAACTATCCCCCGTCCAGCCACAATTAGGTCCCGTGATGGACGGCTGACGGTCCGTGGCGCGTCTGTCCGTCGATCCAAACGCCTCCTAATTCAGGTCCCCATTCTCATTACTCAGTATTCAAGTTTCAGACAAAGGAATCAATCAGGAACCAACAAATGTCACGTTTCTAATTAAGAAAGGGGGCGAAACTCTATGAATCTTGTGATGCTACAACAAGGGTCCATCCGCATCCCCCCTGGTCTAAAGTTAAAGAGAGTGTGGGGTAAGTTAATACGCCATGACAAGTCAAAGGTCTTATTGAATCGCTTGTTTGACGATAGCTTCAGGTCGAACGGCACGGAAGGGAAAGGCACGTCACATTTCATGTGCACAATATGTTGGAGGTGATTGGGGCTTTGACTATCCTAGGTACCGTACCTGCATACTCTAGGTCTTATACACCCCCAATGATCACCTCACTCTTGTAGACAATTAGAATAATACATTTCCGAATATTATGGCCTGTTATCTTGCTTATCGAAGGATCTGATCACATCCCACGTCTTCAACCTTGTTCCCGATCATCCCGCGCCCGAAATCGCATTCATTTGATCACCTGCTTTTTCATCTCACGACAAATAATATCCGATGTCGCTGAAACTTTGCGGTATTTCTGTCGGTTCGCTTCTATTTTGAGGCTTCACATGACATGACAGCCACGATCCGCATGTTGTAGTAGGGGTCAGCTCATCGCCAAAGGTTGTTCTACAAGCTTCCAACTTCCATAGTAACCATGTGCGATGAAGAATTATGATAGAAATCACACGTCTCCAGAGCTTCCCAACATTTATTTGTTTCGGCTCAACAATGCGTTATCATATATTGCATGCAAGATGATGCTGATATAGCGTTGTCATCCGGTCAACATTCATACCAGAATATCTATAAAAATCCATAATCAGGGCTGCAGGGATAGACATGCACTCAGGGAGCCATCATATCGCATCAGTTCACTTTATTCGTTCACCACTCAAGTGTAAAAAGTCCTTGATTACGTCCATCTCGATCACGAATTCGTAACTAGGTATTCATCAACACCAACCATCCACGCTTACGATAATCATTATACCACCACTACCGTTAAATGTAACAAAGCACCATTCAATCATATAATTGTCTCTTTTAATAATTAAAATTCTAATTATTCATTCGTGAATACTTATCTAAACCCCATCACATCAATTGCCGCCAGATACTCCCACACACACTCACAAAACGCCTTGTAACTCAATGTGGCACTCCGTTACGAACCTCCGTCTTCAAATCATATCGCGTCTACAGCGAGATACTGACGGGAATAGAATCAGGGGATCGTACAGAGTGGGCGAGAATGACCCCCACTGATCCACGTTTCACATGTCCCAAGATTGTGTGCTTCTTGAGAAACCATCTCTTTTATTATTTGTAGTGGTTGCAGGTATTTAATGGTGAGTACAGAGTGGCATAGCACATCTGGCGGCTCGTAACCGCTGGGAGGACACAAGAGCCAGTGGCGACGGACAATGTTGGTTCAGCTGATCTGGGGTTACATTCAAGCTGACAGCAAGCGATTCTTTCGTAACTATACTGTACTATAATCACTGTACTCTGAGCCTTCAGCCTGGCGCTTCTCAGCTGTGACAAAGAGACCGCCAAGTTTACTTCTCTTTGGCCGCCGAACCACCAATCCTCTTGTACTTTCTCGGGTCCTTTCGACTCATCATCCTCCTGTCTCTGGTACCCTTTCCACCCTCCCAGAATCCTCTTCCCTTTTTACCTATCAGATAACGACCGCAGAATCTACACGCCTCGACAGCCGACGAGTAGTTCTGCTCGCGGCTACACCAGCCGCAGATGATGCGGTTGGCCCATTCATTGATATGGTCTTCCTGGCTGTCATGGCACTTGTCGCAGGGATGTACGCGGCTACAGCATGAGAAACGGAACCAACGGTACGACTTTTTGTAGTGCGCGCATGCACCCTTGTCGGGCAGTTGGTCTCCCGCATGGAGGCCAAGCTTCTCTTCTTTCCGACGAGGGCCTGCAGTGGGCGGAGGACGAGAGCCAGGGGTGATAAACAAGAACTTGACTTCGGGGATTTTAAAGGTAAAGTGGCCATGACAGTCTCGGCAGACATTTGTCACGGAAGAGCCTCGTACTGAGACAAGGCCCTGAGCCGGGGTAGAACATCTCTCGCAAGTTGGAACAAACGTGCTAGGGAGCATGTCTGCCACTTTACATCCTGCCAGATCAAGGAAGCCAGCTCGTGTAGAATTCTCGTGAATAAGTGTCTGTCGAAACTTGACGGAGAACCCTGTAGCACACTTCTTGCAGCTCGTCGTCTTCTCGACATCGGGCTTCAAGCTCGTGACTTCGTTGACTGTCTTACATCGCTCGCACTTGACGCTGATGCTCAAGAGAGAGAGCTGTAGGAGCTCGATACCGTGCAACTCAATCGAAGGGAATGACAACATGGTGCCACGCTCAGGGGTTTCACCTGGCATGTAAACCTGCGGTTCCTTCTCCTCGTTCTCCAACACAGCACCGCCATCATCAGTTTCATCAGAACTAGAACTCTCCTCATCATCTCCAGCAGCATAACCCCACTCCGGAGGTCGTGGAATTACCTGAATATGACTATTCTCGGATTTCGGCTCAGGTGCCTTTGTGTCGTCTTGAGACTGATCTTCAGGCACTGGGGCAGGTGACTCGACCTTGGGTGCCTGAGCCTGTGCTTGCTTGGCGAGCTTGTGGATGTTCTGTGCAAGGTAGTTTATGTGGCTCATGAGAGACATATGCTGCTGTTCCGCAGATTTCTCGTAGAAGAGTTCCTCCACTGGTTCCGCATCTTCAGGCTCGACGTTGTTGAGCTGGATACGGAGATTCTGTAAAGGATAAAGCAAAGGAATGATGAGATGAAGACTCCTGACAGATTGCAGTCCTGGTGGAAGCTGAGCGCGCTTCTGCGGTTCTAGCGGTAGAGTATACACTACACCATCGGGCGATCGTCGATACTCAGGTGTTCTCTTCATGCGCGCCTCGAGCTGGCGAATCTCAAGAGCTCTCCTCTCTTTCGCAGCGGCGATTTCGTCTTTCGTGTACGACGGTTCTGGAACGTACTTGAAAGGCGCCGGAGCAGGTTTTGACGGAGCTGGCTCAGACACTTGCTTGGGCTGCGCTGGCTCCTGTGTCTGAGTCTCAGTCTGACTCTGAGCCTTTTGTGCCTCCACATGCCTCGTGTCCTTAAAAGTCACGAGCTTGACTGTCTCGGCCTTTTGCTCAGACAGAAACCTTTCCAGGTTCTTGTCCAACTCTCGCGTGTGAGCAAGCAACGTAGCGTCGGGCCTCTGCTCGACGAGTCCATCCCATCCTCTCTCGATGTTGATACCGAAACCCCTCGGGATGTCCTTGTTCTTTACATACAACACCGGCTTCTCAGCCGGGTACGCTTGCGGAACACGGATATCGCACTCGAGAGCGGCCAACTCGAATGGAAAGTCTGGATCCGAGGGCTTGATTTTGAATAGCAGTGAAGTTGCACCATCTGGTGCGGTGGTCTCCTTGGGCGAATAACGTCGCCGCAGCTGGTCAATCTGATATGTCCTGGGATCCTGGGCCTGCGACTCTGGCACAGGCTTGGGGACAACTCGAGACGATGAGGCTTCAGCCACAGCCTGTTTCCGGGACTGGGGTGAATCTGGTTTTGAATTTGTAGAGATCATGACGTTTTTAGTGGGCTGTTGCTGGGTGCTTGATAGTGGTATTTTGGTGGTTGAAGTTGAGTGAATGACGTGAAAATGAATCCCAAACGCCGCGCAAATGCAGATGGACGGGTGAAATTATGTGGCCTCAAAATACTGGCTCTTTGTCACGAATTGATGACTTTTCTTGTAGAAGTAGCGAGAAGTTGATGCCTGGTATTTATCGTGATGTTCATGTTGGAGTGGCGAGCTTCTCCACAAGCTGGAGTTGTTCCTTACGTGAGCAGAAAATAGAAGCTGTTAACCCGAATTGGAGAGTGACTCACAGCGCGTCATTACCTATCGAGAAGGAGTCGTTTCAGGTAATGCCTTCCATTTGTTATTTGGCAATTTACCTAAATTCGACTCATAATTCGTAGAATAGTTTTACAATGATGAGTCAATTAGAATTGAGTCGTGTATAGTGTGGTTGCTCTTAACCCTTCCATCACTTAGCTGAGATGACTTGACCATAAGAGCTAAGTCGGTTCTAACCATGTGTAAGACGAGAACTAATTCGAATCGCCAATTAGAAATTCTGAAATACTATCAGGTTTACAAATAAGTGATTGGATGTTTTCCTGGATTTAATACGGTTGCTCAATGCAATCTGTCTAGGGTAGTACCGTCAAGGACAAAGAAAACACATCCATTTATACTACACACCAGTCAATTCTCCCCCACGATCTACCACCATCGAACAAAGCCAAGCCAAGCCAAGCCAAGCCGTGTCTCTTTCAGGGGCATTTCGCGAGGGTCAAATACATACACCCTTTGTAGATGGTCTATGACTACCAGAAGCCAGCCACCTGTATCTGTACCTACAGTACAGTAGTAACACTTGGGCATTAGACAAGTTGGCAGCACAAGACGGTTCACGAGGACAACAATCACATAAGCCGGGGTAATTCATCAGTTCATTAATGAGTGGACTCGACAAAAGGTGATGAGCGGCTGCTACAGTTGCTGTCGGTATTATCACTGCTGTTGTCTCACATCAAAGACCAGGGTAAACTATCGGCTGCCGTCACACCCGTCTTGACGATCGAGTTTGCTTATTTCTTTTGCATCTCTACTTGCAGTTGCAGAAGGGGAACGGTGACTCGATGCATGAAGCCGCCGCCGGAAAAGGGTCCGTATGGATTATTTGTCTCTCGTGAGGAGATGCCACAAGATCATTGGAAGTCAAGGTCCCCTACTATCTTACAGTGCAGTACCAAGATCGAACTGAGAGATGAGAAAACATGCCACTTTGGGAACAGTCACGGGTCTGTGGCTGATAGATCGACGTCGGTGAGCGATACGTAACTTGACTTGAAGAATAGCTGTATCAGAGCTGAAAGAAGGGTCAAGGACAAGGCCTCGAGGCATAAAGGTAGAGAACATGGGGGTTTTAGGCTAAAGTCGTGAGTGTATCTGTGCTGTACGTCGTGGCTGAGATCTATCACAAGTCTATTAGTGACAGAGCACAGTCAGTCAGTAGATACTCTGTCCAAGGTCTGCTGAATTCTTGGCCATGATACGATTTAATTCATTGGGTGGGGGTTTAATGCTGCCCGATAATCTCGAGAATGAGCAGACACAAAGCCTGAAAATCAATCAGACGACAGGCAATCAGGTATTAAATGTGATAAATATGGTGTCTATCACAATACGAGACGGTGATGTCGTGGCACCAGAAGAAAAACCAGCAATCAGTCAGCCAAACTTGATTTTTGATCTGATGAGGAGCAAACAATAGTAGAGAAGAGCACTGGAATATCCATGTGAATGATAACCAAAATTTGTTCTATGACAATGACACTTGACAGGGTCCTTGATGGCTTGGTCATTACGTCGCAGCGCATCGCATAGCATCGCATGTAGGACAAAGCAAGCCATGAACCAGCATTTTGATAGGGATAGGGAAGTGAAGATGGTAGTGCAAGTTGTGGAATTTCTTTTTCCTGCTTCAGAAAACGGATGTTTGCATGAATGAGGGGGACATTTACTGGCTCGTGATAGATAAACACAAGGTACAGACAGTACTGAAGATGGTTTGTTTTGTCTTGTCTTGTATGTATGGTAGCCAGTCTATAAGATCCGGTGAGAGATGGCAGATGTCTCATGTAAGCCCCGGGGAAGGAGTCCAAGGACTTTTAGATGGTATAGAGTAATAGACTAGAGACTATAGGTGAGGGTCACTATTACATTAGTTGACAGGAACTAGGTCCGGGGCTCTTTGAAGATGGATTTCGCTGATGGTGGGATGGGAGTGTGCATTTCATTGTCATGATGGGTTGAACAACTCAGCAAATTAAAGGCAGATGACCGGAGAAATAGGCCTGTTACAGTGGCCACGGTGGGCGGTGAGGCCCGGGAACCCGGTCTTTCAGTGAATTATTACTGTTGCCGTATTGTTGACCGTTTTGTATTTTATTTATTCAAAGACTATTATTCATTGGCTGTTTTATTTATCATTTATTTGATTGCTATTGTAGTTGAAACGGTATGTGTATTGATGTTTATTAATAGCCCGTACTTTACTATCACGATATCTCTGTCAGATAGTATCTATGGTTATTAATTATACTAAATAAACTACCTACTATACAAGATAGTACTGAACATATTGATTCATTCTATTAAATAGATATCCTATTATACTTGAATATTATTCAACAATCATTTATTCTTTCCTAATTAATCACCGTCTATAACCCCACGTTTCTTTGGATGCACGCCATCTGCATTGCATCAAACCTCCACATATTGTACTGCAGCATGCCTCAAGGTGAAGCGAACCCTCATCCAAATTGACTCACATGAATGCCCCCCTCAGTGGCAACTGAAACCGCAAGTGCAGCCTTTCAGTCACTTCTCACAACGAGATTGACTGTAATCATCCTCAAACTGAGAATGAGAATATCGGTCAAGGCGCTTTGGGGGGACACAAATACAGTACAATCATCTCCGCTGACGGTCAGTCATTCATCAATTTCAGGCGGTAAAATTTGACCAGAGAATACGCGATCCAATAGAATGAATTGCGGCTGGTGGCAGTGTTGTGCGGCATAAGACATGGGAGACTGCCTGCTGAGGCTTTGCTGGTGATACCGAACAAACCGAGGATAGAATCACTACCTTCTAGGTCGATAGCCTAAATTTGTTGTCTCTTGCCATCTCAATGTCTGAAACATTCCGGGGAAAATAAACAACCAATCATTTAATTTGAATCATTAAAAAAATATTCTTCTTTGCGTGACCTTTTGGTCACGCTTCTGTGAAAATCGCCGCAACACCATGCCATATTGGCCGCCCTAGTCAACCGACCCCGATCATCTGCCTCAATTGCCCTGACATGACCCAAGAACCGAATTATGCCAAGTCAGGGTCCGAGACATTCTAAAGACCCAAGAACTAGAACCAGCGCTTATACTAGTAATGCTGTCTCACACGCCTTGCGATCATGAGAAATGGCCACAGCTGTCAATATCGGAGACATCATCATGTGTACATACAAGATTTGTTTTGAGGCAATAAACAACAAGGCCAAGAGCTCAACGACTGTGCAATATTCATGTGAATACCTTCATCGCGTGAGTCTCGGCTCCGAATGTCTTTCTTCTTGTGCCGATCCTTTTTGCCGAACTGAGGTCTTGTCTTGAGTGTAGTCTAGGTTTTGTCTCTGATGCCTAAGAATAGTAGATGCCGCTAAAATCAGGGTCTTTTTAGTGTTGTGGCTACTGGGTTGTCTTCTTGACTCTCACATGGTGATGGTATCTAACTTGGACAAGGTCATATTGTGGATCATCTGAGAAGGAGCTGACGAGGACAATAACATGATCTTCTGTTTAATGAGATAGTTCTGATCTTTCGGGTTTCCTGAGACTGCTTATACATGGTCTTTGATGAGCTCGCATTCATCGCTTTCAGATCTAGGGCCACGCAACTAACTAGGAATTTGACAGCCAACCACAATCTCACATGCTTCTAGGATAAGCATCCAACATTCCACAACTACCTATTAAGGAAATCTTTATGCTTGTCAACGTATTCATCGCTTTCAGAAGCGATGAATTGCGTAGTCTTTATATGTCAAAATAAGTATATAGAAGATAGTAAATCTTTGAAGATGAAGAACATCAAGCAGAGCCAGTCAATAAATTACTATTCTTGCTACTACCTACTGTCAAAAAAAACAAAATGGCAGATCAAGTGTCCATCTGGATGTATGCTCCATCTTTTCCCCTTGCTGTAGTCGGAACTGTAGTCTATGGCATCATCTTTCTTATCCTCGCCTACCAGACTCTTATCAAATATCGAGCTTGGTTCTTTATCATCGTCGTTGTAGGTTCAGCCGTTGAGGTTGCCGCCTATAACCTCAGGATACATTCTGTCCAAAATCAGGCCGAGATAGTAAGTAAACCCTCTATTATCTCCTGATTCTTCAACTAATACTGCAGACACCATTCGTTATGACACTGACTTACACGGTTCTTGCTCCTGTTCTTATAGCAGCAGGGAACTACCTCCTCATCAGCCGTCTCATCCTCGCCGTTCTTCCTCAATCCCGTCATCGAATTCTCAAGATTCCAGGTCGACGTCTGACACCAATTTTCGTTGGATGTGATGTTGTTGCGTTCCTTATCCAGGGTAGCGGCTCTGGAATCGCGAGCTCTGATAACTGGCAGGGGGAGATGGAAAGAATCGGAGTCAAGGTGCTCATAGCAGGTTTATCCTTTCAGCTCGTCGCCTTCACTCTATTCCTTTGTGTTTTCCGGCGATTCCATGTTCTTGCGGGTAGAATGGCTGTTGATAATGCACCTAAAGGGTGGCAAAAGGTGGTTCTTTCAGTATACATATCAAGTATCTTGATCATGGTAAGGCCCTTTGTCGTGAATCACAAAGCCATATACTAATTGGGCAGATCCGTTGTGTCTTTCGAGTTATCGAGTTTGCTGGTGGTAGAGATTCTTATGCATTCAGCCATGAGTGGCTATTCTGGGTATTCGAGAGTTTACCCATGGTTGGGGCCATCGGTATCTTCTGCATCTATCATCCCAGCAAGTATTTGGGTGGAGACGGAGCTCCATTCAAGGTTGTTCAACCGGAAGAGAGTGTTGAGCTGGCTGAACGACGGAAGTAGTGCTATCGGATGCTAAGGGGGAAGCTGTGAGGCACAGATTGATTCGAGACGGCCAAGGTTACTTATGAAACAGGCTATAGATGGCATATATGTAATTAGGTAGATAGAAGTATCCGAGGATAGAGGTATTTGATCTAATTCTTAGGTTCCAAAATTCCACATGTTGTCTCAGAGTTGATTGAAGCCATGTGATAAACTCAATATATCTATCGCATAGCCAGAGACAGCGTATCTTCCTCGGGTAAGATAGCTGTACCACTGCTCAACATAAAGGGTTTCCAAACCTGGTCTTCATCATCAAACGAGTAATTCAGACTGTTGATGAATCTCAAAGGCCACTCTCCGTATTCGAAATACTCCAGAGGAAGCTTGCTTAGAATCTTCTGAACCCAGACCTTGGACATGGCCTTTCTGCAATAGTAGCCTTTTTGGCCTATCGAAGACCTCTTGTCTCCTTCAACTGCTTTGCGACTCATGACGAATTCTAAAACGAGCATGTGCATGATGACAAGCTGGGAAGCGTAATTTTTTGTATCGATGAAGGAAGTGAAATCTGCGGTGTTGAGATGGCCAAGTCCGTCGTAGAGGAACGCAAGCTCACGGTAGCCTGTCAAGCATATCAGTACTCATACGGCTGGATAGAACCCGATGCTCTTACTTTCAGCAGGATTCGTAGACGCTAAAGTTGCAATTTTTTGCATTTGTGCCAGATACTGCAACTCTCCAACACTATGACATAGTGGTCCAAGTTTCTGTACACTCTGACAGAACCCCTCGGCAATGACCTTGTCTAGATAGTGATTTGACCGGTCGTCTTCGTGCACAATGGCTTTGATCTTCTCGAGGTAGCTCAATCTTCCAAATGTTTTGAAGATCGTGTGATCTAAGTCGACGGAGGGTTGTGTACCGACAAGCCAACAGCCTCGAACCATTGTGAGGAAATCAATAAGTCCGTCACTCATGTAAGCTGATTGAAACGTCAAGTTCAGCATAGCGCCAAAAGCTGCTTCAGCGTCTTGTTGTGTGAAATGAGACTTTGTCAGATGCTTGTTCAATGCGCTGATGGCAGTGACTCGATGTTTCAATGCAGCCTTTTCGTATCCAGAAGGTGTTAACATTCCTAGATGAGAAGCTCCAAGCCCTAACATCGAGTGCAGTAAGAAATCATACTGAGTATTCTGTTAGTCAAACCATCTTGATAGTCTTTGACAAACTCACCTCGTGTGAAAGCTGTGAAGCCTGCTGCCACACGGTGAACCCATCGATGGGCAAAGGAGGATACGCCTCGAATAAGAAATGTCGAAAGAAGTTAAGATCGTTGATGTCGAACATGACTGGGTCACTTCGTAATGGCTTTGAGATAGAAGTTGTTGAGGTTTGATCACCTGGCTTATTTTGACCACCAAGCTTATTCAGGTATTGGCACTCGAGGCCTAGTCGGTGACAAGCACCGCATTCTGGGGTAATCAGGTCGCATTTTACTCTTCTTCTCTTACAGCTGGAGCAGCCCGCTCGTGATTTGGTATGGCCTTTTCGAGGAATGGGCCGTCGTTTAATTATAGCTGTTGATGTATCGGTAGCAGGCAGCAATGCTGGCGAAGTTGATGAAGTAGCCTCAGCGGGTTGCATTGAGAAGCAGCAAAGTCCGGTTATGACTAAACAGCTAGATTACAAGATATGGATATCTTCACTGTGCTGGATAGGTAGGCATATACAATACAAAGGATGAATGCAGGTAAGCCAAGGGAGTGCAATTCCTCCGATCCCTGTCAGATTCATTGAAGGATCATCGCCCAATCACGTTCCAGTATCACAATAAATCCAACGTATCATGCAGACATTAAGAGAATGAATGGGTATGCGGAATATACAGCACTTTTGATTATACATACATGGATATCATCTACCTGCATAACCAAATCTTAATCATGACAAGATCGATAAGCATGCATTTGTTCATTGCCCATCTATCTTACTCTAAAAGTCGTTGTCATCCGCTCCCGACACAATAACGTTGTTGACCTTAAGGACCATACGACATAATTGTGTGGCAAGCTGGAGCTGCTGCTTCTTGCCGATAAGAGGGTCGATAACAAATGCGTCCTTCATGTTGTTGTCACCGCGTCCCATGCAGTCGACACCAAGCTTGCCACGGCCCTCAGGACCAGCCTTAACCTGCTGACTCTTGACCTCAGCAAGAGTAGCGATAGGGTTGAGACCACTGTTCTCAGCCAGGGTCATGGGAACGGTATCGAGAGCCTCGGAGAAGGCACGCATGGCGTACTGCTCAAGACCAGGGGTCTTGACGGCCTCGTCCTCGACAGCCAGAGAGCAGGCAATCTCAGCGGCACCACCACCGTAGACAACACGGTTATCACGGACAAGGTTTCGCACCACGCAAAGAGCGTCGTGCAGAGATCGCTTAGCCTCATCGATAATCTGGACATGTTAGCAGTATTCTAATTAACCACATAAATGAGACTCACCATCTTGTTGCTACCTCGGACAAAGACTGTAACAGCCCGGGTGTTGGCGCACTCCTCAATGACAAGCATCTTCTCTCTTGTTGTACCGAAGGACATCTCTCGGACAACACCAGCAGTACCCAACTTCTCTGCGGAGAGATCCTCGAATCTGGGAACTATTCGGCCGTTGGTGGCAATGGCAATCAGCTCAATCTCAGGTCCACCGACCCATCGAACAGCTGGTAGCTCGTTCTGGAGGAGAAGATGGTTGGCCTCATCGTCGAAACCCCACTGGCAGATAGCCAGGTTGGCACCTGTATCCTTGATCTGCTGAATCATCTCAATAAACTTCTCCTTTTCGTAGTTTTGCAACTTCTTGAACTCCTCAACGCTGGTGATATCGAGGTGGTGCTTGGTCTTAGGCTTGGGGGGCTCGAAAGCGCAGGTCAGGATGGCAATCTTGGCATCTCGGACTTCTGAAGGCATCTGGGGGTGAGAAAAGTCCTTGTCGACGATAACACCCTTGACAAGGAGGGTATCCTCGAGAGCTCCTCCAACCTTTCCGTCAACCTTGATCAGCTCGAAATCGACATCCTTTCGCTCGAGGTCGGCAACGGATAAAACGGCGTCAACGGCAATGTTGGCAAACTGGTCGTGGGACTTGGAAACAATCTTGCTGCCCAAACTTGTTCGGGCGACCTTGACAAGGTTGGATGTCTCCTCTTTCGAGAACTCGATAGTGTCTGAAATCTTGTCAAGCTCAGCAACGGCGATATCGCAAGCTTGGTCGTAACCGTCGGCAATTCGGATGGGGTGAATTCCCTTGTCGATAAGATCGGCGGCCTGCTCTAGCAGAGCACCGGCGAGAACAACAACACCGGTAGTACCATCACCAATCTCGTCATCCTGAGACTTGGAGAGTTCGACTAGTAGCTTAGCAACGTGGTTGGTGATCTCCATTTGCTGCAGGATAGTAGCGCCATCGTTCGTCACGGTGATGTCTCCATCGGGGGAGATAAGGATCTTGTCGAGTCCGCGGGGGCCGAGAGACGACTTGACGATATTTGCGACGGTTCGAGCGGCGAGAATATGCGACTTGACGGCTTCGTTACCAAACTGGCGCTTCTTCTTCCCCTGACTGAAAGATGTTAGGTGATTCGAATCGACGGTGAGGGTCGGCATGATGATAAACATACTCTCGAACAACGATGAAAGGACGGCCTTGCTCATCCTTCATCACCGCCGCTACGATTGTTAGCAGGGAACCATCATCATGGCATGTCGTCGTAAATACCGTTATTCATATCCAAATCTGTCCCCTGGTTAGCTACCCCTCGCCCCTCGTTGACAAAAGTGTGCGGGACTCACTCAAGGAATCCATGTTGGCTTGAACTTTTCCACCCTCGGGGAGCTGTATCCGTAAGTGTTCTGGTGTTTACGGCGGTATCGAAAAGTCCCCTCGAAAATTGGTGGCACTCCGGAGCTTCTATCGGTTTCTTGATCGATCCAATCCTAATCCTCCCACCTAATTTTTCGAAGATTTGGGTAACTTCCACACCGATTCGCAGGCGGGGCGGGTCAGAGATGTTCCGATGGAATCCAGGGGCCTTTGAACCCCGCCACCTAACTAGGCCTCAGCGCCTCAGGTCAGGTAAGGTCGGTCAGCGCCTTGGGCGTCGTGACTTCATACCCCACTAACAAGGACCCCGCCAAACCGTCGAAGCATCATTACCTAAAGACAGTCATACTTTGGATACCTACCTCAGGCACAGAAACCATACCCAAACCTACCCAAACTTTGAGAGCACCTAACTTCGGATTGTGCAGTCACGACAACTCAAACTTTCTCCCCTATGACTATATAATCTGTGAGATCCCCTCCGTTCTCAGTCTCCATCTTTTCTCATCGCTCATATCTCATATCTCAAGACCGAATCGCACACACTCGCACCCAGATTCTATCTCCGGATCATACTTCCGCCTTACCAAATTAGACAACATGTCTCGCCATCGAATTGTCCACACGTTTGATACGAAAGATATCGTATCCGAATTTGACGGCGATGATTACGAGGAGGAAGGAGAGGAAGAGCTCAGTCCAGAGGATCGTCAAGCGATGGACGAAGGAACCGCAGAAGTTCGAAGAGTTCTGGGAACCGAAGCGAACAAAGTCACAAAAACACAAATCGAAGAAGCTTTGTGGCATTATTACTACGATATCGACAAATCAGTTACGTATCTGATGAAGACATTTATTGCCCCGGCACCTAAGCCAGCAAAGAAAGCACCAGAAGGTATGTCAGTGTTTTTTTCTGCTTCGCAGCGCCTTACGGGAACTGGAGCAGACCACGGGCGTCTGTCAAGCGAATATACTTCCGCCATGAGCCTTCCACCTGTCAACAAAGTTTCTGCGACTTTCTTCAGCGACATGCCATGGTTGAACGTGCCTCAGGAACGTCAAACTCTCTTCATCGAACCTGAGCGCCCTCGTGGAGGCTTGCTAGGAGGAGGCGAAGGTCCCAAGATGTCAAAACTTCAGGCTCTCGCTGCTGCTAGGAAGAAGAAGACCGAAGAGAAGAAGGAGCAGGAAAAGGTCACCAAGGACGTCAGCAACCTTTCTATTGCTGAGTCAGGAAAGGAGAACCGGGCGCCCCCCAGCCAGAGACGTCAAGCTCCTCCAGCCGCATCGCAGGACTTCGCTTCACAACAAGAAACGACAATAGACCATAAGCCTATCGTGGAAGATAAGAAGCAGGAAGATACAGCTTCTGGATACAAAGATCCATTCCTATTGGACGGTTTTCCAGAAGTTGAGGTCGTGTCTCAAGCTAAACCTTCCGCTTTTGCTCAGACGCTTTTTGGATCTGCTCCGGCCAAATCCCAGAGGCCCGATATTTTTGCCATGCCTTACACTTCTTCTTCAATTTTTGCCGCACAAGCTTTCGCCGAGCCAAGTCCAGACGATGTTGTGCTAGCAGCTCAGGCGAAAGGTTCGAATTTTGCAAGGACGAAATGAACTAATCTAATTCCATTCAGCGGGTAAACAACCAGCAGCCAAGGCCCCCAAGAAACCCCAGAAAGAGAAGGGGAAGGATGTTTCTGAAGCTGAAAAGAACGTCTCCGAGCTCAAGATTGCTGATGCGCCACCGCCTAAGAGCAAGGGGCTCGATGTTCTCAAAGAGTACGAAAATAGCTCCAATAAGAGAAGTATCAGTTTTGTTGTAGTCGGTATGTTTCCTCGTTCGTCCTCTCCTTTCTTCATTAATAACAAGTGTAGGCCATGTCGACGCTGGGAAAAGTACCCTAATGGGTCGATTATTATTGGAACTCAAATTCGTTGAGAAGCATACTATTGATCGGTATCGAAAACAGGCTGAAAAGTCTGGCAAGCAGTCTTTTGCCCTGGCATGGGTAATGGACCAGAGGAGTGAAGAGAGAGAAAGAGGTGTGACCATCGACATTGCAACAAATCACTTTGAGACGGAGAAGACCAGCTTTACTATCCTGGACGCACCTGGCCATCGCGATTTCGTACCGAACATGATTGCAGGTGCTAGCCAAGCTGACTTTGCCATCTTGGTTATTGATGCAAACACTGGAGCCTACGAAAAGGGCTTGAAGGGTCAGACTCGAGAGCATGTGTTGCTCTTGCGAAGTTTGGGTGTCCAGAGACTCGTCATTGCCGTCAATAAACTTGACATGGTCGGTTGGTCACAAGAGCGTTATGATGAGATTTCTCAACAAGTCAGCGGCTTCCTCACTGGTCTTGGGTTCACGCCCAAGAACGTCGATTTTGTTCCGATATCTGGTCTCAACGGCGACAATCTTGCGCGTCGGACAGAGGCTCCTGCAGCATCTTGGTACACTGGACCAACTTTGATTGAGGCCTTGGAGAACTCGGAGCCGACAACAGCGCGAGCACTCAAAAATCCATTCAGGATGGCCATCTCGGAAGTATTCAGATCGCAACTTGGCACCACAACTATCGCTGGTCGGGTTGACGCGGGTTCCTTTCAAGTCGGCGATGCCCTGTTAGTTCAACCGAGTGGGGAGGAAGCATACGTCAAGTCAATCATGGTGGATTCGGATATGCAAGACTGGGCTGTCGCTGGACAGAATGTCAGTGTTGCCTTGAGTAACATCGATCCCATCCACATTCGAGTTGGTGACATGCTCTGCCACACCAAAGATCCCATCAACTGCAGTGATAACTTCATCATGAAGGCCATGGCCTTCGAGCATTTGATGCCTATGCCTGTGGACCTGCATCGCGGGCGATTACATTCGGCTGGGCAGATTGCATCTATAGCAGCAACGCTGGACAAGGTTACTGGAGCTGTTGTCAAGAAGAAGCCTAGAGTTGTTCAACCGGGTGGTGTTGCGCGTGTAGCTGTCAAGTTGGCTGCCAAGGTTCCTCTTGAACGCGGACAAAGAGTCGTCATACGCAGTGGAGGTCAAACCGTCGCTGCTGGATTATTGGAATAGAAACGTATGCATAGAATCGAACATAAAAGTATATTTACGATGAATTGTCCATTCTTTCTTGTCCGTTCTCATACCAGCTGGTGAACATGTGGTAACCTTGATAGTTTTCTTGGCTGTCTTTTTGTACTTGCTCGTTCTGTCTCGTCTCGGATATGGACGTACAGTTAGCACCGTTCGGCTTTCCCATAGGGATCTGCAATGGTTACTATCCTTCTGTAGAGTCTACTGAACAATCACCTCATTCAAGGTGATCACCAGCTGCGGCAGTACATTCAGCCACCTTCTTCACTACTTAGATTTATTGTTTAGATATAAAATTGAATACTAAAGATACAAACATGCAATAGCATAGTAACACCAGTACCAATATTAGTCAAGGGACTATTGCCTGCTCCTGGTAGATCATTCACAATTCAGAATACAAAGCTTTTTGCCAAGGACTTGGACATGTTCTTGGAGACAACTGTAACTGGTATTATACATGAAATCTTGGCTGTCTCCTACACCAGAGATGAAAGGCCACGAGCTTCTTGGCCTTGCCCATGAGCATGTCTGGGTTTCAACAGTAGTTGACGAAAAATATCGTTTAGCTTCTCAATGGGCCTCCTTTGACCTAACAACAATCCCCGGTGATAGCAGGAAAGTCCTCGGAGACTCAGAGCGTCAAGACAAAATAGCCCGGGCCTCCGTCTAAGCTATCATAAGAAGGGAATATTAGGTCGTCACTTGGGCTATCGGGGGCCAAATCTTCCGATACTCTAATGGTTACTTTGGAATACCTGGTCAAAGAGAAGACTGGTAGGTTGGACATCTACACAACACCGAGCCGATGTACTAGCCAGATGAAGAGTGTAGAAAGAGAATTTGAAAGGGCAGGACAATCTGATAGTCGTGACGGCTCGCGAATCGGGTTGGTCAGATCTGTTCTTAACCCTCACTTGTCATGTTTCCTCGGTCTTTGCCTTGCTCTCATATCTTATAGCTAACGATCAGTATGCCACCTACTCCACTGTACGGATATAGACTTACCAGATGTCCCCATACAAATAGATTTGGTGAAAAGTCGAAGTTGGTCTAAGAGCCTGTTCTGTCGTGCGGCCTACAGAGAGGCGAAAGTGCGAAGGGCACAGGGGAAGATGCGACGGTAGGGACATCCTCAAATTTCTCACCAGTTCCGAAGTATCATCGCCATGGCCGTTACTGTGATTCAAGGAAACACCGTTTCGCTCGTCGCTTTTCACAAGCTTTAATCGCCCTTACTACCAGCCTTGCCGCCACTGTGAGGGTTGGGCCGCAAAGTCGCGAGCTTCGTACTCTTGTTAGCTACCGGATTCGAACAACAATCAAGGTGACAGGCTGGCATGAGTATTTCTGGGTATTCCCAAGTCCATTTCTCCTCTGATACTAGCAGCGTCTGTAAGACTCCCTCATCCCAGGACTATCATCTATTGACTGATGCACGGAATCATACTCACTATCCTACCGAACGGATAACCTGTCCTGAGCCGATCAACCTCTCAAGCATGAAGCTGTTTTCTCAACAAATTGTGTGCTCGCTTATAACCCAAGACAATGCCAGGGTGTTCTCGAGAATTAGAATATAAAAATATTTGGCGACTCAAATATCAGAGCGGTGGCGCTGTACCTTCAAGGAGGCAACAGGCTACAATTTTCGAATTGACGGATCACCATCTCGTCTCCATGTTGGAGGTGCAAATCTTGAGTCAATGTTGATCAGCAGCACCTTTCATCGTGATGGGTCAGTCACAGATGGCCAGCCAACCCAGGTGCTCAAGCTTCACCTGCTGCTCAAATAGCCAAGGCCAACTAACGCCTATACCTATAGAATCGTGCGCTGAAGCGTTCACCTCGCCGACCTATGCGACCCGTAGCGATGGTAGCGATGGCCCTCATAAAGCTGAATTAGTGCTGGCAGAAGCATCAATGGGTGGCCTATCGCTACCCTTCGTTCTCCTTTAGGTCATCGCGCTACGCTTCTTCTCAACTCTAAACTCACTACGTCACAGATCACAACATACAGCCTTTGATCTACCTACTGGAGAGGAGATGTCTACACGTTATACGCAGTGAATACTGTAGTGAAAAGTAGCGCGATGGCACACGGACTTGCACCCATTCTGATTGCTACTGGAGTTACTGTAAACCCATTCATATTCTAGCCCTTGACGATGTCTGCGTCGATTAGATTCGTTACAAGAGGATCACTGAGGCGAATGGTTACATGCAGCTGTGCGGAGCAGCCAGAGAGGTTCCAGCTAAACTGGATCACGTATTCCTCAGGACATGAGAAGAGTTGGCCCCTCAGACCATAAGAGACGAAATAATTTGGTCACTTCATGTAAGCTTAGACCGTCACTTAGGCTACTCTATTTAAGTAGTCCAAGCTGTAGAGGATAATTCTTTTGCTACCCAGTAACCGTGAAAACTGGAGTCTATTCGGCAGCTTTCTTTCTCTTTACTAAGTATTGCAGGGCTTTTTTAGCATCCTACAGCTTAGGCTTTGCTTAATATTAAAACTAGCTAAAACTTCCCTTCTTTAGAGTTAAGAAATTATCTTATGTAGTTAAACTTTACTAGGTAGTTATAAAGGTAGCTTTATAATTATTAAATACGTAGGATTATATCTACATCTGATATTGGGGCTCATTATAACATAAAGCAGCGGAAACTTCTTCCTTGTTGAGAGCTATATTGCTCTTGACCTGAACAAGCATGTCAGGTGTGGAGGCTTTATTATTGTATTGGAGCTGTTATGATGATGATGATGATGATGATGATGATGATGATGAAGTGACCTGACTCCTTGAAGCATTTGACCTATAAAGCTTACAGTCTATCTTCCAAAAGTTAAGCCTAACGCTGAGGTCCTATTTCTTTTTGAGCTTTTCTGAGGCGTAAGTCCCCAATATACCGGTCAAATCAACACAAGAACGCTCCAGAACCTCCCGATCCTTCTTCAGGATGGTGCACTTGCAGCACTCTATCACTTCCCGCAGACCCTTGTTGTGTTTGAGACCAGACAGACCAGACAGACCAGACAAACCAGACAAACCAGACTTGATTCGTGACTGCATTTCTGCTACTGATCTGTCTTTAGGATAGTGCGCTCGTAGGAAGTTAGGTACCTTGATCGATCGCCCTGAGCGATCGTTATCTACTACGCCAAGTTCTCTTAGATGGTCTTTAGTTATTGCATCAGATGTAGTGAGGATTTGCTCGACGGTGACCTTGTGGTGTAGTCCTCTAATATCAATAAAGCAGAGGCTATTCTCCTTAACCTCTTTAACGTAGGCCTTTGCAGAAAGAAGTTTTTTTGAAGTCTGTTATGGCGGCCATCTGGCCAGGGGAGGCTTGAGAGCCCGGTTCTTAGTAGAGGTAGACACTGATAAGTGCTACAGATCGGGTTAGCGACGTAGGACTTAGGGGTGGACTAACTTACTCCTTGTGTGATAATGTAGGTTATTGGTTGTTGGTTGAACAGGAACTCATTGAAGTTGTCAGCGGCCTGTCTGATGTCGGTACTAGTGCTACTGGCACAACCGATACGGGAGCGGACGTGAGATCCAGGCCAAAAGACCAGTAGGGTCAGCAGAAGAAGGCACAGACTGATGGGTTCAAGCAGGCAGAGGACCCTGGAGGATACCATGGCCCTGCTGGGCCAGGTAAGCTTTTGCGAGACCGTGGGGTCACTACTGTGCAGAAGCGCTATGGTCGTTATCTGGGAGGGTTTAAAGATGCTTCACAGAGGGCAACCTTTGGCTTCGTCGCTTGAAGTCGGTTGAAAGGGATGACGAGTTGCAGTCGGCACTGGGTCTAGGTCCCATTCGCATTCAAGCTCCTCTTGGAAGTATCTTCCGGATTTGCCTCTCTATTCTACGCTCGATCGTACAGCGCTAACGGCGAAGTTGTTCAGCAATTGATCAGAGCCCTCAGATTATTTGGCAATTGGCTAGAATTAGCCCTATACTAACCTGCCTTATGAAAATAAAGCTATTGCGGCCTTCCTTTACTCTGGAGCCTGTAGGGTGAGGGATTGGGTTGCCCTCTGCTTGAGGAGGCCTTGCAGAGGCCCCGGAGGGTAGAAGTTAAATTTCCTCTATGAAGATTGAAGAATTGAAGAAGAAGGAGAGGAACAGGCTTTGTAAGAAGAGCTATACCTAGTAAGAGACTTAGCAAGAAGAGGAAAAGGAAGAGGAAGAGACCTAGCAAAAAGGTAAGGTAAAGGAAGAAGACCTGTGCTTAGGAAGGCCGGCTGTGCCTTTCCTAGAATGACGGAGTTAGCATTAAGGTCTTGTACTTACCAAAGATAGAGCAGTGTTGGGATCAGAACTTTGAGAGTTTGACACCCGATATTATGGTCGCAATGCAGTCGCTCCTTGACAGCATGGAAGTGTATGTAGTCCTACGTATTCAATGTTTGTAAAGCTGCCTTCGCAACTATCTAGTATGGTTTGACTACACCAGGGTAATTTCTCAACTCCAAACAAGGAAACTTTGTCTAGTCTAATATTAAGTGAAGCTCGAGCTGCGGGATACTAAAAGAGTCCCAAAAGAAAGGCTAAGGAAAGAGAAAGATAGCTGCCAAATTGACTCCAGTATCCACGGTTACTGGTTAGCAGAACAGTTATTATCTAGTCTTTGGGTAGGGGAAAGTGAATGGCCGAACGTCCTAACAAACAGACTCTACACTACGTGATCCAGTTTAGCTGAAACCTCTCTGGCTACTCCGCAGAGCTGCATGTAGCCAATCCGTTGGTAAAGATATGTTTGCCTCAGTGGTCCTCTCGTAACGAATCTAATCGACGCAGACATCGTCAAGGGCTAGAATATGAATGGGTCTATGGGGTCAACAAGCGTCAACCAGGGCAAGAGGAGAACCCAAACAATATGAGCATTGTGGAGCTGAGAAAAGAACCAGCATGGAGATGTAGACAACTCACGACCAAGCCTGTCGACCTTTCCGATAGTAAAACGTTCAAGGTTGTAAAGAGACATCGTTATTCGGCACCGGTTATGATGTGCATTACATGGCCTGTGAGTCGCAGGACAGGGCGTTTCCCCAGACTGGACCCCTGGAAACACATGGAAGACGAGAAACCAAGACGAAGCGAACAAGGGGCCCTCATTTTGACAAGTCAGCTTCAGTTTGACGCTGCACCATAGCGGCCCAAGATGCGTTGATAAATGAGTTATCCATCGGCGGCGTTGGTTGCTGTGGAAGGGTGGACCTATTTACTTTGAAAGAATCAACACAAACAGAGAAAAAAAATGGCAAAGGGATTTGGAGTGGAAGAAAGGGGTTGTTGTGTATCAGCTAGACAAAATGATAATTTCAAACATGAAATGAGAGCCGTTAGTTTCAGACCATTTCTCCCATCATCCAAAGGACATGTTTGTGCTTTGCTGTGCTGTACCTGGATTAAATTCTCTAACCGTCGTTAGCCAGGGCACTGTCGTCCGTCTCATAAACTTAGATGGCCTTTGCTCTGCTCTGCCCTGCCTTTTCATGTGAGATTGCCCGGCGGTACTTGACGTTGGAGGGGAGATACTTGCCGAAGTCAGGCACTGACCCTGCACTGTGCAGTGAAAGTGCCAGACCTGTGTCAATTTCCCAGCGTCGCGGGGCACTGTGAAGGATACAGTGCGGTTGCAAATTAAGCGAGATTCTTCCACCTAGCAGAGAGATTATGCGTTCATAGCGGAGGTTCATAGCAGATCAGGTGCCTGGAGCTAACAGGGCATTCTTGGAATCAAGATAGACGAGTGGCCAACAGACTTGACGGGGTCTGAGAATAAAGACTTTTCATAGGGTGCAGCTTAAGTTTATGAGTCAAGCAGACAATGTTCTTGCTTAGGCAAACGAGCTTGAAGACTTCTTTGACGTAGTCGGTATTCTGCAGCGAAATGGTATGGCCGTCGGTGTGGAGGGGCTCTTTGAAGCTTAACAGTGAATCATTACTGCAATGATGAGAGACCTCTGGGCAGTGGAAGACTCTGCTTTCGAAGTAAACAAATAGACCCTCAGTAGAGAAATGAAGCCAATGAAGCACTTCTTAATCTTGAATCCAGGTAGACTGTACTGTTAAGTTCAACACCAGGCAAAGACGACCCTTTGGCTTGTATGATCAACACTGCACAGTGCTTTACAGTGCATCTCTCTTCAAGTGGCGGTAGCGGACTTCACAGGTGCAAACGTACCTAGGTGCTGCAATTGCCCGACTGCCTTGATTCAGCCTTCAATCCAAAGAGGTTACTTCTTTGCTCTATCCTTTTTTCTTTGCAACATCAAATCAAAGAAAAATAACTTCTCCTCTTGCAGCAAATCAAGCAATTTTCCCCTTTCAAACTCTCGATTAACTGCTTTTCTCTGGTACCTGCCCGTCAAACGTCTCGCCCCAAAGGCAGGCACCAAATCAAACCAAACAAGGCGCCCCGTCCCGTCCATCGTTTGGCCCGCCAAGCTCGTTCGACCCTCATACCCGTTCTTTTCCTCTCCTGGACTGAGCCCCCGTCGTGGAAAAAACCCCCGCCTCTCCGCCTCATCTAAACAGTTCTCTCTTCCATCTAAACTTATCGACACGTTCGCCTAACGACCTCAAGGCTCTATTCTTTTCCTTTCTTATTCTTCATTCTCCCAACTTTACGCCTATTCGCGCCTTGATAATCACTATTGACACTCGCCGAAACCGCATGACGAGACGTTCCTAAGCAGCCAAAATGTCGAGCTCAGAGATAAACCAAGTGCTCGCAAATTCGCTTTCGCCTGGTGAGTTTTCCTCGCCCTTTCTCACCGATCGAACCTCTCGGACGCTCGCCACGAATCAAACATGCTAACCTGCAACAGATGCGAACCTGCGAAATGCTGCTGAGCAGCAACTCACCCAAGCTGCCGAGAGCAACTTTGTATGCCACCCCTGATCCTCCCTTCCTTTTTCGATCACTGGCTGACGATTTATTAGCCCCTATACCTCGCAACCCTCGTACAAGAGCTAGCAAACGACTCCGCCGATGGCTCTATCCGAGCCGCCGCCGGTATCGCCCTCAAGAACGCCTTCACAACCCGAGATTTTGCTCGTCATCAAGAATTGCAAGCAAAGTGGTTGCAGCAAACAGATGATGAGACCAAGAACCGAGTCAAGGAGCTCACCCTCCAGACTCTGAACTCCTCCAACACCCAGGCCGGCACTGCTGCTGCCCAGGTTATTTCTTCTATCGCCGCCATCGAGTTGCCCCGTGGCCAGTGGAACGACCTGCTACCTTATCTCGTCAAGAATGTTAGCGAGGGTGCCGACCACCAGAAGCAGTCTTCTTTGACCACTATTGGCTACATCTGCGAAAGCCAAGACCCAGAACTGCGCATGGCTCTTGTAACACACTCAAATGCTATCCTGACCGCTGTTGTGCAGGGTGCCCGAAAGGAGGAAACTAACATTGAAGTTCGACTTGCGGCCATTACCGCTCTGGGTGACTCACTCGAATTCGTCGGCAACAACTTCAAGCACGAGGGCGAGCGAAACTACATCATGCAGGTCGTCTGCGAGGCTACACAGGCCGATGACTCCAGGATACAGCAGGGCGCCTTTGGCTGCCTGAACCGAATTATGGCCCTCTACTACGAGAATATGCGATTCTACATGGAGAAGGCTCTGTTCGGCCTTACTATTCTTGGCATGAAGTCTGAGGACGAGGATGTTGCTAAATTGGCTGTCGAGTTCTGGAGTACTGTCTGTGAAGAGGAGATCTCCATTGAGGACGACAATGCTCAGGTCGAGAGCTCCGATCAAATGCGCCCTTTCTACAACTTCGCTCGCGTCGCTGCCAACGAGGTCGTTCCAGTCCTTCTGATGCTTCTCACCAAGCAGGACGAGGACGCCACCGACGACGAGTACAACCTGTCGCGCGCCGCTTACCAGTGTCTGCAGCTGTACGCCCAAGCCGTTGGTGCTACTATCATCAGCCCTGTGCTGCAATTTGTTGAGAGCAACCTGCGCCACGAAGACTGGCACAACCGAGATGCCGCTGTTTCCGCTTTCGGTGCTATTATGGAAGGTCCCGATGAGAAGGTCCTAGATCCTATCGTGAAGCAGGCTCTGCCCATTTTGATCACCATGATGGACGATCAGTCTCTGCACGTCAAGGATTCCACCGCCTACGCTCTTGGCAGAATCACAGAGGCCTGCTCCGAGGCCATTGACCCCCAGACACAATTGCCCACATTGATTGAGTCTCTCTTCAAGGGTCTACTCAGCAGTGCCAAGATGGCACCATCATGCTGCTGGGCCCTGATGAACTTGGCTGAGCGTTTCGCTGGCGATTTTGGCGCTTCTTCCAACGCCATCACCCCTCACTTCAACAACGCTGTCAGCTCTCTGCTTGACGTGACTGCCCGCACAGACGCCGAGACATCGGTGCGAACTGCTGCCTATGAGGTGCTCAACGTTTTTGTCCAGAACGCCGCGTCCGAGAGCTTGCAGCCCATCGCCTCTCTCTCTGACGTTATCATCAAGCGTCTTGAAGAGACCGTGCCTCTGCAGAGCCAGGTTGTTAGCGTTGAGGATAAGATGACTCTTGAGGAGATGCAGAACAGTCTGTGCACTGTCCTCCAGGCTATCATCTCTCGACTTGACAAGGAGATCATTCCCCAGGGTGACCGCATCATGCAGATCCTCCTCGCCATTCTCAACAGCGTCGGTGGAAAGTCCAGTGTTCCTGACGCTGTCTTTGCTACCATCAGCACCCTGTCTACTGCGATGGAGGAGGATTTCCTCAAGTACATGGACGCCTTTGCTCCCTTCTTGTACAACGCCCTTGGAAACCAGGAGGAGCCCAGTCTCTGCTCCATGGCTATTGGCCTGGTCAGCGATATCACTCGATCCCTTGGCGAGCAAAGCCAACCTTACTGCGATAACTTCATGAACTACCTTCTTAACAACCTCCGAGTATGCTCATCTCCTGTCCCCGCCCCTGAGCTTCAGATATCTAACCAGCTACAGAGTACCGCCCTTGCCAACCAGTTCAAGCCTGCCATCCTGCAATGCTTCGGTGACATTGCTGGCGCTATCGGCGGACACTTCGAGACTTACTTGTCCGTAGTCGCCCAGGTTCTGGAGCAGGCCTCGACTGTTACCGCTTCTCCTGATGGCCCCTACGAGATGTACGATTATGTCGTCTCTCTCCGTGAAGGTATTATGGATGCCTGGGGTGGCATTATTGGTGCCATGAAGGTTAGCGAGAAGAGTAAGTCAATTAGAGTCCGAAGCTCAGTAGCCATTACTAACTACTCCCAGCCCAAGCCCTGCAGCAATATGTGCCCGCCATGTTCAATGTCCTGAACCTCATTGCCAATGACACCAACCGAAGCGAGTCATTGATGCGAGCCTCTATGGGTGTTATTGGGTAAGTTGACCATGACTCTATTTATATGAACTAGACTAACATGAACAGCGACCTTGCTGATGCTTACCCCAACGGCGAACTGGTTGAAGCTTTCCGTCAGGAATGGGTCACTGCTATGATCAAGGAGACTAAGACCAACCGAGAGTTCCAGCCTAGGACCATTGAAACCGCCCGCTGGGCCCGCGAGCAGGTCAAGCGCCAGCTTGGTGGTTCCCAGACTGTTATGGCTAACTAGTTTGGCACACGAGATTCCCAATCTCACGGCGAGCAATTGCCGCCTGAAACAACGATATCCCCTTCCCCCTCCCCCAATCATAGCACGATCCCCATGACCCTTGCATGTATATAGACCCCATATGACACTACAGTAATTCAAATACCCCATCACGACGCTTCACCTACCATATTATCGCCACACGATGTATTCACAATCCCCTTATCACGTCACATCACTACACTACACATCACTACACATTGCAAAATGCACCCTTTTGTCTATTTATTAAGATGCAACGAAGGAATAGAGAAGTCATGTATGCCCTGCACGGATGGAAAGCGGCGGCGATTCAAAACTCATGTAGAGGATAGGGGAGTCAAGGCGGCCGGTTTATTACTCTATTTTTTCTGCTTTTGCGACATTGGTTGTTTCGGCCCATGGAGTCTGTCTTGGATTCCCTTTCAAGTGTTAGGGAAGGTTGAAGACGGCGTACTCGGACAGGCCACTCTTGTGGAACTCGGTGGAATTCTTGAGGAGTGGCTTCAAAACTAGGAGTGTGTAGGGGATTCTTAGAGATGAGCGAAAAGACATGTTGAAACGAACCTTTCCGGACTAGAGCATCAAGTGAGCTCGTCTGTAGCTGTCGATAGTTAAAACAATCGTCGGCTCACATTTATCGTATTGCGAATCAGTTGATTCTTGCCGTGACATATTTGTGATGTTGTAGGTATCTCCAAACGGAGACTAATCTTTTCGATCGGATGTTGGGGTCTATTCGATGAGATACTCCATCCAAATGTCCGACGGCGATTTTAGTTTATTGACCATTCGTGGGCTTCGTGCAGTTGCGTTATAACTAGACATCGCGCACAAAGCGTGCGATGCCGGATCTATTCTATTGGGATATCTTCTTCCAGTCAGTCACAACTAATGCAAAACCCTTCCATCTGAGTGGACAATATTCTACGCCAGCTGCGATTCTAGTTCAAAGTACAATAATAAATGAATAATATGCGCTTAAAATACTCTCTGTAAGGGTGCAGATTCATGGTTCGATGTAGATGGCCACAAATGTTCTGCGGGTATATGTGATATATTGTTTGTTGATAGGCGTCTCGATGTTCAAGAGGGAATTTAGTTATAGCCGTCAAAGACGTTACTTGAAGGTACCCAGTCGTGAGATCCATAAGAGTAAAAGTTCAGTTCATTCTCATAGCCGTCTGCAGGGGCGCTGTGCGGTACAGGTGGGATAGCCGCAACTGTTGGGATAGTGGAAGTCAATGGAGGATTGCACTGTGGCGCCATTTGGTAACCTTGCATAGCGCTCTGATCAAATGTTCCCATAACCATGTCGAGATTAGCAATCTCATTGGGACTCATATACAGCTGAGGCTGGAGCTGATGAGGAACAAACGATTGATGTTGCGTAACTATCGGCGCTGGCGGTTGATGATGCTGGCGGTGCTGGTGGTGTTGATGAACCTGAAGCTGGTGCTGCTGCATTTGAGGCTGTTGATGGATTTGAGACGGAGGGAAATGGGATGGCAGTATATGCGTTGCCGATAAAGTAGCAGATATACCATGCGGAGATGGGGATTGTAGAGAAGGAGGACCCGGTTCTATGGAACTGGCTTGTCGACTGTAGATGGATGAAGCAGGCGATGTGCCGGAGGACGCGGGAGTTACAGCAGGAATGTCGATTACTGGATGAGGAACAGGATCTCTCCCGTCCGACATGCCGGTTTCCGATGTAAGAGCGCCAGTGGGATCTTGAGCAAATCGTTCGAGGGCATCTGCCCAACGGGATGCGAGGGGCCAGACTTCTTTGCATTCCAGCAGGATGGATAGGGTTCTCTGGTACATCATATGTCCGTCGCGGCTGATGTTAGGATCTGGGCAGACTGAAAGGAATTAATTTTTCGATGTCCCAATAAGGAGAGGCAAGAGCGCTTACTGCTTGGATAATGGCACAAGTATGTGGAAAGAAGGCCGCATGTGTAGACACAGAACGCTGCCATTTGAGCACCCACGCTTTCATCTGAAGAACGTCCCGTGAACTGGGCGTCGATTTGTGTGTAGAGAGCACGGACGTTGGAGAAAAGTTCGTACGCAATCTTCGTGAAAGCTGCCGGTCGTTGTTTGTATTCAGGAGAAAACGTTAAGATGCTGCAAGGGTCAGTCATGGTAATGTAGAGGGGATTCTGAACTCACTCCACTAAGTAGGGGCGCCTAAGAACAATATTGCAAAGGCGTGGTATCATAGTCACTCCTAAATATGCCTGGAAAGTCAATATTTTAGTTTCCAGCGTGTAAATGCACTTACTAGGTCTTGTGCTGCCGCTTTGTGTTCACCAAACGTGACCTCGCTCCAGCGGTGGTTCGGGGGTAAACTATTTTCCCAAACATCGAGTTTCCTTGAGACAGTTGCAAACTTGCTCTCTGGCTCCCAGGGATAAGAACTGCGGGTGAAGCTAACAGCACGTCGAGTTATGACGCCCCAGAAACCATGAGCTTGAATAAGGGATGCAAAGAGAGACCGGTTGGGGTCACAGATGAGTGCTGGGTTACTGATGGATGGTGGGGAGCCTTCAAGAGCAGCCCGCGAAGGAGGTTCTCGCCCTAAGGCGAAATCATTCTCATTACACGGGAGAAGAGCAGTAATGTCCGATGCAGAAAGAGATATAGGTGAGTGAGGGCCCGAGTGTAATTGGTCCTGACTATGTAACATCCACTGGCAATGATGTTCAGCAAATTTACTGATCTGTAATGTGACCCGAATAACTTACCAGAGTCCGACGTGCGGATTCTCCACGGATTATAGTATCGGGTGTCGGGTTGGCGATGTCGTACGTTTCTTCCAAGTGTAGGCGTAGCGCGGATGCCATCCGGAGAGCAATGCCCATATTCATCTGTTGGTCAGCAACAAACATACCCCTTATCTTAGACTTTGCACATACATGACTTTCGTTCCTAATTCCACTGCCTTGCTGCGCAATACTGAGCAGGTAAAATGCTTGGCAGCTCTCTAACGTGTACTTGGACACAAAGATCTCACTGGGTGCGATGGCTGCAGCACGTTCCATAAAGAACTCAGCTGCTTTCATGCCGGATCCATATCGGGTCGAAAGAGGAGGACTGAGTCGTGCCGAAATGCTGAGGATGCTGACAACGAGAAAGACGCTAACGGATTGATGATCTCGAAGAAGGCGTCTCGAGAATTGCTCCTTGGGGATGAAACCAAGTTGAAAGTAATGTCGCGTAAATCGATTCACGCCGTCGATAATTTCTGGCAATGGAGGCAAACGATCCCATTCGCTGGCTGATTTGTTTGAAGGTTTTACAGGGGCGTCAAGAATGTCACGCCGTGCTTTGACTGGCTCTCGTCGACCTGACTTATCTGCTCGGACACGAGGGTGACGAAAGTCACGATCATGATCTGGTTGACCTCTCTCCAAAAATGTGCTATTGAATAAGTGTTAGCTCGGATACCAAAAGAGCACTTTCGCAGCTTTACCATTCATCAGCACCATACCCGGCCTCAGCACAGGCCTTACACGGAGGTTGAGCGCGATCGTGGACACATTTGCTTCTCATACGCCGACATCTACGAAATTTTGTTAGACACAAACAGAGGCTATAAGGAATGAATGAAATAATTTACCGTCGACAGGCAATCGGGGCTCGTCGTTTGACGGCCGGGTTAGAAGACTCGGATTCAGGCATATGCCCAGCCGCCGTGCTACGCAGCTGGAAGTTTGAATAGTTCCGGTATAGATGTGCGACTCTGTTGGGATTTGGCGCTCTTGCAAGGGGAGTTGCTGCAACAGGGAACTTAAAAGCTGCCGAAGGTCAAAGTACACGTATTGTGAAAGTCCGTGACGGGGTTACGACCTGTAATAGGCGTATCCCAATAGTCGTGGAACTGGGGCCTTGTGCCGCGATGAAGACCAGATTTGATTTAGCCTCGAGCTGTACGATATATGTAAAATGAGCGGTAGATGGTGTGGGAGCGGGAGCGGAGCAGCAGATTAACTGCCGGGTGACAGGCGGACGTGTTGTACACGGTCCAGGCCGGCTCGACAGTACGGGGCGCTTCCGCCTTTTTGGGCAGGTATCAACAGGGTCCTATTGCGCCGGCGTTTGTATGCAGGAGAAGGGAAAGCAAAACAACCAACTCTTTAGAGCAGCTAGGCTAAAGGCGATTGGCTCATAAGACGAGGGGTTCATAAAGTACAAGAGTGAAATATCTGTATGACGTTAAGGTAAGTAGTGATAGCGTGTAGCTTTCAGCGAGTCCTTTAATAGCACAGACTTAAGCTCTACAGCCCAGTACTCTGGTATTAGCTCCAAGCAGGGTACTTGTCAGTACGTAATGTGCTTCCAGGTCCTCGGTCCTTGTTGAATTTGCTGATGCCGTTTGAACAATGGAGGGGGGGAATGGCGCTTTTGTTCAGTGCAGAGTTGGGGTGGGACGCCAGAAAGAGTGGCAGGAGATAAGCGGAGACGGGTCGAGACAGCGACAATGAGTGGGCATCACAGCGATGTTTGATAAAGATGAATGGATATTGGTAAGTTGTCCCCAGGAACAGAACAGGGCGTCTATGCTGCTAGCCGCGATGCAAGTGAAGCCGCTGGCGTTGGCACGGTCTTGGCCGTAGAAAACCCGGGCGAGGAGGTAGGCTACCAGGTTGCAGGCAGATATGGAGAGAGAAAGACGGCGCAAACCCAAAATGATGATTAAGAAAAAGTTGGGAGACGGGAGCGGAAGTCTAGGTGATGATATGCGCTCCTGCCTTGTACTAGTAGGGGCATATACAGTGGTAAGGAAGGCACTGCCTAAGCTCAAGTGCGCGGTAGCTGCTTCCACATATTCTCTTCAGCATATCGGAAAGCGAAACCAATGGAGGGAGGCAAGACACACTTGAGGGCTCCTGCAGCAAGGCCTAAGACATGTAAATGGCAATTGCACGTTGAGCTATCATATCATGATTGGATAAAGAACGAGACGGCGACCTAGTGGCCATGAAATGCAAGGGACAGGGATAACGGGAGGGGCCGGTTTTACTTCTTTCATGACGATGGCTTGTGCGTTCTCAATACAAATACTACCTTGCGAATACATTACCACTATTGCTACCTAGGTAGTACCTAGTCTAGTAGTCTAGGTGGAAGGCTAATTGCATTTGTTTCTCTTGCACCAAGGATGTGCATGGACTCTGCTGCAGGTGAATAAACAATACAATATATATCAAACCCAATAGCTGACTATCTTGGCCTTGTTAAGACATCAGCTGTGCACTACCAGGTTAAGTGCCTTCGAACCAACACTTGCAATCTGACGGGTCGTTTCTTTACTAGCATGCCCAGACTGTGTACATGACTTGCACGTCCCTCCTGCCAAATAGATCAACATGGCTAATCTCAACGCTTTCCTGCCAAGGCTAAAAGAACAGATCCTGGAATCCAACTCGAGATTGCGCGGTCGAATCCATGTTCCCACTTTGACGAAGATACTGCACTTGCAGTGCAACATTATATCCACCTCTTGGTCACAGCTGATCCACCGCGGTCTACTCTACAGAACTCACCGACAGGATTTCGGAAGAAACTTTACCAATGTGAAGCGCGAGATCCGGACTGAATCGCAAACTGAAATTCATCGATACCTTGGAAAATGGCGTTCTGTTAGGGTTCCACATGGAACGGCTGCTGTCGATCTAGTCTCAAGCTAGGGCTGGTATTGACTCGCTGAGACTTTGGGGCTACCAGTATCCGGTGACCACAAAATCTTGCAGACTTTTCTTTACCCAAGCCATCGAATCCAATATCTTGAGTCTTTTTGTGTCGTAGACCAATTTTCGGCTCAAGCCACTCAAGCTTTTCGTATACGTGTCCAACCACGACCTGCGAGAAGATCGTCCTTGCCAGATATGGCGTACACAATCTCTTGGTACTGACTGTGGGTCCAGTGGACTCGTGCGAGTCATGATGTTATGCCTGTAGGGCTACGACTACCTGGCTTTACTCATGTATGTATGGGGATGATCATGGATGGGTGTGAGGAGCAACTACCGGGACCGGATGGATATCAAATCCCGAGCAAGAGCCGCAGATACCTTCCTTGACAAGGACTGGGTGACGGTGAAAAGTTGACATGGCCAGGTTGTCCCTCGAATCGCTACTTAGTAGCAGGATCGTAGACACAACATGACATTAGTTGAATTGAACATGGAGGAAACGAGAGAGGTTTAGAAAGAGATCACAACGTAACATGCCAATCGAGTAGATGAGTAATCAGAGTAAGTCAAGCACTGGAGCAAGAAGTCTAGGCCAGGGAAATGAAGGACCGTTCTATTTATGTCTAGGTAGGTAGGGTAGGTAATTCAGGTTACATCGAAGAGAAATCTTTGTCATACAGCGTCGTATCAACAAAGCAGTTTGAATAGGCATGGATCTAAGATGCCCGATCGTCATGTCCATTTTCATTGAGGTGCTTGATGTGCAACCGGGGTAACCTTGCCTTCGATCCACAACAAGGGCTTGATTCTTAGACTGGGAGAGACATGTAGGCACTGAGTACGTTGTAGCATATCTGATTCGACAGCATACGGTTGGGCAGGGCAAGCCGTCTCAGTGAATATCAATGCATTAACATGTAAACTCACTGTCGAGACCTGCTTGTTTAGCTCAGAAAAGGTACATATAAGCCAGAAAGGGCACAGGCTTGATAACAACGAACAAGGATTATCCTAAGGAATTCGGGAAAGAATTTCCGAACAGTTACTGCCCTTCCTTTGCGAGTCGATGATAGGTGGAAATAGATCAGCTTCCTAACCTTGAATCCGGGGACACATCATCCGCATTACCCGTACCATGGATGGATTTTTTCGGATTGGAAAGCTTTTACAAACACGGAGTCCGGGTCGGAAATCGTTAAGCTGTTACGGAACGCGGAAAACTAATCTCGGATCATGAAAACTAGCCGTCCCTACCGTGCATCCGTTGCATCTCACGTGATGCTTTCGTGGTAGAATTTGCCAATCTAAACCAAAGTACTAGGTAGGTGTAAAGAACCACATTACTAGAGGTTTTGCCTGCCGTGGAGTCGACTATGGTGCCTGTGCAATGGAATGCCGAATGTGATACGTCTGAATCCTGAGGAGATCGGCTAAACAATTCAAGCTCAATCAGCATGCTCGTAAATAGAAACAATAACGTTAGCGAGATCAATCGAGACTTGTGGAGTTTTTGCTTTGTTATCGATTGACCCCTGAAGTGAGCAGAAATATAAATGATGGTTTGTAATCAATTCATCTAGTATATCAGGCTCTGCCTGAAAGTGCATATCGACGGTTGTTGAAGTTGCAGTATGAGTGTCGTGTAGGACGAATGTTGTCGGTTTCACGTGAGTGAGTTGTTGAGCCGCATCCAGCAATGACAGGCTGAGACCACTGCATCAATGAATTGTGTAACTTGGTTTATTTGCTGGTTCTCTTTTCATGCCGTAAGAAGTGCAGGATGTTGACCAATCAGGACTTTGATACTTGAGATGGATGTTGAGACCCCAGCCTCGACCACAACGCGGCTATTGTTTACAACGGTTGCAGAGCGGACGTTAGAGTCTTATTTATTAACGAACAGTGTTGCATTAGATAAACTAGTCTAAAAAGGCTATTTGAACGTCTGCAATAACCGTTACGCGGAATAATGTCAGTGCGTTCTTGCAGATATCTGATGTGATGTAACTCTTACGTAGGCCAAGCAGGGCATCTTCAACATCGCCGAAAACTCCAGTATTTTTTGTCGAATCGAAATGGCATCATTCGGGCTCTTCATTTGATTTATTCTTCGCAACGATGAAACATCAACAGTTTGTTTAGTGTATTTGTTGTTCTGCTGACGGCGCCTCCTTGCCCGATCATCGTTCTGATGATGTAAGATAAGTGAGGCTGCCGTCATGATCCTGCAAAATGATGTACATACTAGTCTGTAAAGAATTGAGAAAAAGGATTTCTACAAGCTTATACGCATTATAACCCAAGATAGATGCCAGAAATCTGCTTGTTGGTTATTCCAATCCTATGACTGGTACCCTTTGAGGGCTATGGAAACGGAACAGCAGGGCTATTATCTCTCAAACCGACCAACTCCTACCGTAGGGCATAGTTCAACGTTCTTGCCGTATATCTGTCGCTATTTATGAGCGTAGCTCAATAGATATGGCTCGCCCATAATACCGCGACGATGGCTTAGCATAGGTCTGCCTTCCTGCAACACCCTGCACTCGACTCGAATAGCGGCCAAGAATGCTTGACCATGACACACAATGGAAAGAGAAAGAGCCTGACTTTCTGAGTACTGTAAGAGGTATTAGTATGCCATTCTTCGACCAGAGCCCCCGTGCCCACTGAACTACGAGGATCATGTCACTACCCAGTTCTGGAGTTCCATCCGCAAAAGCTTCCATACATTTATAGGAACAGTATGCATCTATCGCAGAATTGAATGTTTTATGCATAGCTACTTGATCTTTGTGCCCGTTCTTACACTCTATTGTGACTATAACTTGTTACGGGTGGTTTAGTTACTTATGAACACTCGTCGGTAACCGTTGGGGCGGCATGTTACCACCAATTAACCTGAGGTTGCAACGTGATGGTGACAGCGCTTTCATTCGCATGTCAAGAAAATTACTCATATACAGACGAGTTTTCCGAAAGAAAAAGTAATAATAATAAGAGAACATAGAGAGGTCCAGCCCAATATTTGAAGCTTGATTGAGAGAAGGCGTTGTGGCAGTGGAGGCTTGTGATACCGTACAGCGAGTGTGTGTGCGAACTGTAGCGCACTGTGCACGACTCGTTCCGAAGCCCCTGTCATTATGCGAGACGAGTTTGTGTACTCGTATCCTGACGTTGAAGAAGGCTTCAAATGTGAAAAGACGTGGCTTCTTATTGATAAACTTTGGCCAGCCACCTCAAAATGCCGAAATCGCAATGGGATTCGTGACTCAGTGGAGAAACTTTTGCACGCTGCATCGAGTGATCGGCTAAATTTTTCTCCTCACTCTACTCTTTCGTCACCTTCGTCCTCAATTCTTCTCTCTCGAATAACATCACATCGCGAGACTTTCCCTGGTGATAGTTACGAATTGACTTCATCTCTGCCACGGTATTATACAGATTCGCTCAGAATTGACAAATACCGCCACGATGTCTGCCTTGACGGAAATCTCTCTGCCCAGCTTTCAAAAGATTGCTTCCGGCAAAGTGCGCGATCTTTTTGAGCTCCCCGACAAGGATACACTTCTTTTCGTGGCCTCTGACCGCGTCTCAGCTTACGATGCTGTTCTCAAGAACGCAATTCCCGACAAGGGCAAGATTCTGACCGTTCTTTCCGCCCACTGGTTCAAGGTTTTGACGGAGCGCATTCCTGGCCTGCGAACACATTTCATCAGCCTCGATGTCCCTGAAGGTGTTTCTGCTGAGGAGGCCCAGATCATCAAGAACAGATCTATGGTTGTCAAGAAGCTCTCTGTCATCAAGATCGAATCCATTGTGTACGGTCTCCCTCCCATGTCGGAAGCATTACGCAACGTCATTCGCTGGACGTGAAATGGCGCACATTGCTCGTGCTCTGTATGAGCATCAAGGCACTAACATATAACAGACGAGGCTACCTGACCGGTTCTGCTTACAAGGAGTACAAGAAGAACGGCACTGTTCATGGTATTACTGTCGAGCCTGGCATGGAGGAGGCATCAAAGTTCAAGCAGCCACTGTGGACACCCAGCACCAAGGCCGATGCCGGAGAGCATGACGAGAACATCCACCCTGACGATGCTTGGAAGGAGGTCGGTGACCGTGAGACTGCAGACCGCGTAAAGGGGCTGTCCTTGAAGATTTACGAGGAGGCATCCAAGTACGCCGAGGAGCGAGGCATCCTTCTGGCCGACACCAAATTTGAATTCGCCAAGGATGGAGAGGGTAACATCTACCTGGTCGACGAGGTACTAACCCCTGACTCTTCCCGATTCTGGCCAGCAGCCGGTTACATGCCCGGTCGCGACCAGGACAGCTTCGACAAACAGTTCATTCGAAACTGGCTTACCAAGGAAGGGCTCAAGGGCAAGGAGGGTGTTGAACTTCCCCAGGATATCGTCCAGGCTACATCTGACCGCTACCGAGAGGCTTTCCTCATGTTGACCGGTAAGAAGTTCGAGGATGCCCTTAGCCAGTAGGCGACAGGTATAAAAGCGCGTCAAGAATAAGCTATCAATATCGTCATCTGAACTGAAGATTGATTTCTAGCTTTATGTCAACGTTGCAACAGCTTACGGCTTTACGTGTGATGGCTGATTACTCTGCTCCTCTCCTCTATCTTTGAAATTCTTTACCCCTGCTTGACTTAGGCAATCGTGGGTTTAGATATCCATACCACCAACGCCCACCTCACAGAATTGCTCGCCTGATCCTGGGAACCATTAGCATTTTTCACCACATACATAAAAGGGAAAGTACCTTTGTAGTCCTTCGGTCACGGTTCTTGGGTCTTGCGTGTACACTATTCGGAACCACCCTGGTTCTTGCGAATGCTCCTCTCGGGGATGCAGAAAAACACCAGCCTGGTGCAATTTTTTGGCGAGAGCGAATTCCTGATTTAACTCTCCATCCAACTCAGATGGAAGGTATGGAGATAAATCAATCCAGATAAAGAAACCCGCGTTGCTCCCCGGTAAGTATCTGATGCCCATGTCCTTGAGCTGCGAAGTGACGTGTCGATGAGCTTGTGCAATCTTTGATCTCGATGAATCGACAAAAGATCGACACCACACTCTATCCTCGAGCATCGCGCTTCCTATTGCTAAACTAACACCGGAAGGGTTGTGAAAACGCATCGCTGCCTGGATTGCACGAAGGACTGGTCGACTTCGAGTAATTATAGCGCCTAGACGAAGCCCCGCGGCGCCAAAATCCTTGCTGAGACCGTAGGTGACGTGGAGGAGATCCGGGTCAATGACCCCTGTAGAATCTATCGACAGTATTGAAGTAAAAGGAGTTGCAGGCTCGTTGGTATCAAAGACCGAACAGGCATAAATCTCGTCACTTAGGAGATGCAGTCTATGCTTCTGGCAAAACTGCATGATCTTGATGAGGGTCGACCTAGGATAACATCGCCCTGACTATCGTTAACCACTAGATAGAGAATGAACGGGCATTTCTTACCAAGAGGGTTATGGGGATTGACGATCAGCACCATCTTAACATGTATACCAGCCTTTTTGGATCTCATCAAAGCCTCCTCAAACTTCTCGACAATACTGTCTTGGAAAGCTTCCTCGGTCTTGTTGTCGGAGTACACAACTCTCACTTGGGATTTATTCCCGAAATCAAGCTCGAACCGACCATAAACGGGCCTACTGGTCAATACACCATCGCCAGGGTCCGCAACTCCCCACGCAAGGATGTCGTGCATTGCAGTAGCGGCACCGACACACTGGATCATGTCTGGGGTAACGGGGCTGTGAGGAGTCAGGTACTCGTTGAGGTGGGCAGCCAGAGCGGAAGGGAATCTAGAGCCCCCTGCATGGCTACCACGGTACAGAAAGTCCTCGTGCGAGATAGTGACCTGAACTTGTAAGTTGAGAGCTTTAGAATCTCGGCTGCATGGACACGTACGTTTTGGTCCGTGAATTCCTTGAGCTGGTCGGTCACCAAGGCCTGGTGAAATGTTAGTATTCAGAGTTGCTAGCAAGGAGCATCCTACGTTTTCAGCTGTGCCAAACGATACCAGTCCCGAAGGATTATGGTCAGGATCGTAATCTCCCCTTGGCGCGAACCTCCATGGCAAGTCTAGCCCACCCACAGCCTCTGTGGCTCGTTGTGATAGAGTGTCCATGGTTTCGTCTGAGAAGTGGAGGTGAATCAACATGACGAAGGCTTCACTTCCAAAATGACAACTTTTCAACAGCGGAGCGGTGAGGGGGTTGATGAGTCAGCTCGCTTGGATGAAATGTCGGATACTTGCTCACAATAAATCTCCGCGCTTCTGGTTGAGTTTTCACCAGCTGAAAGGTTGAAGAGATGAATCAATTCAGCAGGTGAGACATAAGGTGAGTGAGTGTAAGTGGAAAATAAAGACATATTTCAATAACAGCATTATTGATCACCTTAAAACATGGGGAATTGCGGTATGACGAAACAACCTTGATGGGCAATTGTAGGCCACGGTCGGAGCCTGTATTTTCATCATTTTGATGTTGGCTAAAGATATTCTTTTTGTTGACATTGGAACCGTAATGCTACCAGCTCCTTCCCTCCCTCTCTGACATGGACAGCGTACGGGTCAGTAGATACAGTTAAGGTAGGTAGGAATGATGGAGGCAGCTGCATTCTACAAGTTCCTTCTTTGAAACCCACCAAAATAATCTTATCTGATGGAGAATTACTTGAAACGCTTTCACTGTATTCAAATCCTTTCTTTATTGTATTGACGATCATCGAAGACCCATGCTGTTGCTTGTTGCTTTTACACTTTACAGGGGCCATGGCGCGTCACGCCTACGCGAACCACTTTACGAACAGATCGTTACGATCATAATGACCATTTAAATCCCCCTTTACATCAATTTGCAACAAGTGGTCATGACTGCGTCTGTGAGCAGTGATGCCTACAATAGCACGATGGATTGTGGATACTCCTGTTCATTGGACAACAGACTGTGTCAGGAACAGGAGCCCTGGAAACAATCGCTTTTTGACGCTCTGCAGTCTATCCGACCACAAGGGCAGGTAGCAACCAATTGCCATCAGTTGTTCGTCAACCCAGGCATCAGTATCAAGGATCACCCAATCATACCCTTGCCACTTACAGAACATTATGCACAAGCTATCAAGCAGCTTTCGTCTTCAAAGTCTTCTTCCCCAGATGTGTGGGAGCTTAACCATACACAATTCCATCTGACAAACCCCGCGTGGCCGTCATTCTTTGACAAGATCAGTCTCGATATTGTCAAAGATTTCGAGCTATGTTATGCCGAAGTAGCACACCCAAGACTGACTCTGTACGGCCCTGGGGCTCCAACTAGGCGAGAGAAGGGTCATTCCGTTAAGAGAACATATGGTACATTGTTGGTCTACCTCCCATCAGAGCACCAGGGTGCCGACATCACTCTCATCTGATGGACAATTACATCATCTTTCTACTGCGCATTCATCATCACAAGACCTTTCGATTATGGGCTGGACATCGACTTTCGATCACCAAGTCAGTAGGCTTGACTCAGGCTATTGTCTCATAATCTCATACGGCCTTTACCAAACTGAACCTGTTTCGGCACCCTCACCTAGACAAAACAAAGAGTCTGAATGCGTGGCAAAGATTTTAAAAGAATGTCCACGAAGCAATCATATGTTCGAAAAATATCTATATAGACTTGACGACAAAAGCCAAGGAAGACCCCTGTCTTGAGGGAATGAAGGGTCGTGACCGAGCAGTATGTCAGATTTTGAACGATCTCTGCATTGAGGCAAAACTTTTCATGTTGCTTGCTGAGATCACCCATGAGGTGGTGGACGATCGTGGAGTAAAACAAATATCAAGCTCAGTCGATCGAGTCTATACAGCGGATGGTCTACATCTGACGTCGCGCAAAAGTCTCAATGCAAAGAGGGAGCTCCTGGGCTTTCATCAGGGCAAACTGGAAGGTCTCGAGGCTGGCAATAGCGGTGGCGAAGATTTCACCCCCCCTGGACGCTTCAGAAGAGGGCAAAATCACCAAGCGCTACCGCAATACCGCCGTTATCCTCGTGCGAAGCCAGCACCTGCTGAGTCTCTTGGCATTTCATGAAGTCAGTGGCTACAACAGATCGGGAATCAACGAGGAAGCCCCAGATAGAGGGGTCAAGGGTGTAGGTATGATGTTTGGAAGGGCTCTCAAAGTCCATCCAGACGATTCCGATATAAAAGCGGTGGTACGCAATGCCATGCAGATAACCGCTGGGCTGGCCGAATCAATAAAAGCGCCAATGATAAGTGAAGTGGTTACTTGGTACATACATCGCCCTCTGTATCCCGACCGGACAAACCTCAGCATTTGCTCTAGCGAGGATGATTACTTATACAGAATCGCATGGATGTCAGCCCCAGGTTGCACAGCAAACGTAATCGCGGATTATCTTTCCTTGGAGTTTGAAGGCAACGAGACTTCCATTGATTGGAATAAATGGTAAGTGGCTAACCGCGAATCCAAAGTCTTTGTGTGGTGGCCTTCGATATAACTAATTTGTCCTACGTGTAAGGCTCGACCTTTTTTATGAGGAGACTATTTCAGCATTCCGCACCAGATGCGACAGTATCCTAGGTATCATTGAGTCTGTCAGTAGTCGATTAGCAGGATCTTTCAAATCTTGGGTTGAAGACACTATAGACTTGAAGGTAGAATCTCAACAGACCTGGACCTATGAAGATCTGAATCTGATCTTGGTGCTTATTGAAGAACGATCGAATCGGCCAGACTGGGTCGTAAACAGGTAAGTCTCTTTACTGCGATACACTGCTCTCTTTGGCTGATCTTTAAACTCCCCAGGTTCCTTCCCAGAGTTGCCGCTCGAGACTAGAGCCCAGTAAAAAATTGTTTTCTGCACAGACTCCTGGAAAGCATTTATGAACGGAGATATAAGTCAACATTCACCGATGTCAAGGAAATGTTTCAAAGCATAATTAAAAACAGTGGTGCCCGACTAAGGCTTTCGCCACTCTTCTTTGAACCACGAGGGCCATATCACGAATGGAACCAGAGAAACTATGGTAACAAGCGCAAAGGGGAAGAATTTCTAGAGTTTATCGAGCGTTGTTGTAGCGTTGGTGCCTCTGATGAGTTGAACAGGGTGATACAAGAAACCTTTGATGGGCTGCTCGAGGAACAGTCTATATGCATTCTTGTTCAGAACCAGGCCGAAATTATCACTCACACCCTAGCTCCAATCATCCAGATGTTCCAAAGCGGTTGGTTAAAACCAGTGCCAGCTTTAGGGAACGTCCTCGGATTATTGGTGCGTATCGTCATCAAATATGATCTTACTCAACCGGTGCATGCCAGGGGGAAGTGGGAGTTCAGCCCGCGCGGCTGTGATGCCTGCGCTGATTGCGTAAACATGAACCAATTTCTGCCCTCGCCCACCCAGCTCGTCTGGAAGTTTACAGCACCTGGTAAGCGGAGGACTCATATCGAGCATGCGCTTAGAAAGGACAGCATCATGAGCATCGACATAAAACAGGAGCCTGATCGAGGCAGGTGTCTCACCCTCACAGTCACCAAGAAAAAGGCTCAGCCGTCAGCCTTGGTATAGTGGCAGCAAACGTTTCGACAGCTGAAGGACGCAGTGCAGCCTCTTGAGGGAGACTGGATGAAAGAGTTTCTCGGAGATCAGTGTTACCGTGAAATTGTTCTTCTAGAGGGCGTAACCCCGTATGCAAATCCTCCTAGCATGGCTGGTATAAGAAGACCAGCGCCCGAAGGTGAGATACAGCTCAGCAAGAGGCATTGTACATCTTTGCAGGCATCCGATATCGGGACTGGGCCTGCGATTAAACAAGAAGTTATCGTCATCGACGATTAGAAGTGCGTCGGATTGTTTCATATTTCAGAATCACTACTGCTGAATAAAAAAGTCTCAGCAATTATCTGGTTACAGAATGACATTGTCAACGTTGAACCTTCCATATCATATCGCTTATTCGTTTTCTTTCTTTTCTTTTGTTTGGTGTGAACCTTTTGTCAACATCTCCTTGGAGACCAATGAAGGTTACAAAGCTAAAACCACACTTTTTCAGTATCAACATTAAAACCATGACAATATCACTTATTCTTTTTTCTTCTTTCGTTATGATCGACACAAGCACCTTCATACCTACAAACAGGAACACGACTACCTCAAACCGCGACCCCCTCCTCCAGCCATCTAGAAGAAGCACGACGTCAACAGGGAAAAGCTTATACGGGCTACAAAAACCAACATGGAACAAACGTTCTATCCGTCGTCAGCAGTGGTAGGGACCAGCGATGATGAACATGACGACGACGTCATTTTATCAGATCACCCTACTACTCTCGCGATCGAACAAAACCATGGGCTGTTGCAGGCCCTCAACTCAATCGAATCGACAGGCAATATTGGAACATTTGACCACTATACCTTATTTCCGAATCCAGGTCTTACAATCGAGGGCGACAATCTTATTCCTCTGCCACTCAAAAAAGATGATGCACAAATCATCAAGGCCGTATGCCGCCAGGCGCCCTTTGGTCATGGTGACAAGACCATCGTGGATACATCGATACGCAACACATGGGAGCTTGATGCATCCAGATTCGATCTGAAGAACCCTGAATGGACTGCTTTTTTTGATGAGATACTCCAAAATTAAGCCGCATGGCTGGGCTTAGGAAAGGTTGTTGCCAGCCCATATAAGCTTCTCCTTTATGAGTCTGGCTCGTTCTTCAAGCCGCACAAGGATTCAGAGAAGGAAAAGGGTATGATCGGAACGTACATCGTCTGTTTGCCATCTCAGCATGAAGGTGGCGATGTATTACTATCATTTGGCTCGCAAGTCAACCGCGCTTCGACTGCTCCTACTTCCAAGTTTGACCTCACAACGATATCCTGGTTCTCGGATGTGACACATGAAGTCACGAAGCTGACAGCTGGCTATCGTCTCGTCCTTACCTACAAACTCTTCGTCACCATAGATTCCTCTCTTTCCGCTTCCACCGTCTTGGAGGAGACCGAGCGGCTGAAGTATCAGCTGAGCAGGTGGAAATCACAACCATTCCACCATGACAAAATCATGTACCCCTTGGATCATCTCTACACGGAGACAAGCTTATGCTTGGCAAACCTAAAAGGTCGTGATCGGGCTGTCGTTTACTCTCTGGACAAGATATGTTCGGAGGTTGGTTTCTATCTCATGTTAGGTCATACGACCCATGCCCGGACAGAAGAGGATAGCTACAGCGCTTATGACGACGAGGAGCAAGACCATGGTGCAACATTGAGATCACTATATACTCCCACAGGAGAACGAGTTGCCTCAGGTGTCACCATAGATACCGATGAGATCCTCGGATACAGTATCGACAACGAGTATCCAGATAGCGAGGACGGGGGTGAATACACTGGCAATGAGAACGCGCCGGTTATATTCCACTATCACAAGACGGTCGTCGTGCTTGTACCGAAGGATCGGCTGCGGAAATATCTTGTGGGATACAGTAGATTCACCGATTTGGGGGTAACAGTCAAAAATGACAGCTTGGCTGAAATTGTTTTCCAGGATCTTTCCAATAACGAAAACGACCTGTACACAACACAGGCTGCCACAGCCTTTATGAGTGATCTCTTGGACTCCAGAATAAAACCTACAGGGCCAACTGTCGGACTGATATCGAAGTGGGCATTGAAACTCAACGATATAACTACATTCCGTGCCTGCATCAGAGCCACATGTGCGCCCCTAGGTTCTGGGTCGCCACGCGTCAATGATACTCCATTGATCGCGTACAGGAAGGCGATCAGCTACGAACACTCAAGCTACCTCAAAACGACCTCTAATGGCCAGGAACAAAGCATTGACTGGAACTACTGGTCAGTTAATCTCAGTACCGCTCGCATGCACCTTTTACGCTGACACCAGTCTTAGGCTTCAGGATCTTGATCAAGCCAATAACGTAGCCACGGAAGTTGATGCCTTTTGTACTGCTTTTAAGTCCTCTACAGAACATCAGCCCCTCCTTGCAAGTTTCAAAGCATGGGCAGACCCCATCTGTGACAGGAAGCTGAAAACAAAGTCTCAATGGACCCTTTCGGACCAAGACTATCTTTTCAGCACTCTCAAGTCACGCGGTGCGGAAAGTGAGTGGGTTTTGCAGAGGTAAGATAATTGCACCCAATCGATAACACAAGACCAGCAAATGACTGACTTACTCTATTAGCTTTCTTCCAATGGCTGTACCCCGCTTCGATCGTTTTCTTCTTTGGGAACTCTTACACAGTATCTCACGGGAGCGATATGGAGCTTTCAAGAATTCCAAAGAACTTTACAGATGTATGATCGAACACGGAAGAGGACAACTAAACCTCTGCGGAAACGACATCATCGCTAAGCCAGATTACAGCAATCGTGGCTATGGCTATTGGAATCCTCGCAAGAGGTTTGTCACGTTGTTGGAAGAGAGCTACATGAACGGCGCTGGGCAAGAAGCCCTGGGATTGCTTGAACAAAGCTGCAGGAGACTCGTCGACGAAAGGCAGACTTGGTCGTCAGTGCACCCTCATGGCCTCAGAGCGGACTTTCTTGAGCCTTTGGCCCTGGTTCTGGAATCATACAGCGTGCCTCCAGTGCCTTCTGTTCAAGATTTCTTCGAGGTTGCGTTAAGAGATGTTTTCCACCGTTCTATCATGCCTCGGCCAGTCCGGCTTAATGGTTGGGCTCACGAAAAAGTCACCTGTTCTATGGGACCTGACTGCAGTACATGCCGGGAGCTGAATTCATTTCTCGAAGATCCGATCCAAAAGGAGTGGCATTTCCCGGCCGAGGAGTGCTGGCGACAACACGTTGAGAGTCAATTGAGGGATCCGATTTACTCACTCCAAACACTCAAGGTCAGATCACCACATACATTGGTGGTGACGAAACTAGGAACAAATTACGACAAGTCATTGCGATTGTGGACCCAAGCGGTTCAGCAAGTTGGTCACAGTGTCTCTTGGATGAAACGCGACTACCTAAGAAGCTTACTGGGAGAGCACAAGTATAGCGAGCTTATCATGCTTGATAGTCCAAGCCCAGAAAACGCTGGAGCCACCAGGCAAGGGGAGGAGCATTCTGAACAGCCAGACGCGAAACGTATGCGACCATCGTGACAGATCTAAGGCAAGTTACTACCAGGACAGCAAGTGTCTTGACCCGAGGTTTCGTAGGTGAATGTACAGTTGGGGAACTGAATTGGGAATATACCAGGATACGATCAAGAATTGACAGTTCTCTGTTGAGATGCTTTGCGATTTTGGCCAGCTCGAATTATACTCAAATTCATATCTATCGATTAACACGCATCTATGGGAGGTGGTTGACTTATTGCATTGGACGCTCATGAGGGACCATTTTTTGCAAAGGGCTCCTGGTGTCAATTGTGGCTCATGGTTCTCAATAACAGTTGATCGGCTTCCGTAGCTCAG
>JAALXH010000644.1:0-30199 GCA_012977735.1 Fusarium tanahbumbuense | reverse complement strand
CCTTGCCATGTCAGCAACTCCATCATCATAAAGGAAAGGTAGTTGGCAACCTTGGCATCGGCATCGCCATAGCTCATGGCGGCAAGTGGATGAGGGAAAGATTTGGTAGGTGACCAGGGCATGGTGAAGACCATGTGTAGAGGAACACTGAGCTTCTGAGCGCAGTGTATATGACCCATGGATGGGGGGTTGGCAATGATAACATCAGCCAGGAACAAATCATCGACAGACTCTACGTTGGCAGCTTTGATGGGCTCTCCCATACCATTGCCCGCTTCTATGCAGCTTCTCCAGGTACCGGAGATGATCTCTGCCATCTCTTTTCGTCTCTTACCAACATCACCCCCTTTGAGGCTTTCGCGATTTGGCAATAATCCAGGGTTCTTGACCATGTACGCCATGAGGGCTTCGGGGTCGCCACCAATATTGAAGAACTCGACGCCTTGGGCCTCAACGAATTCCTTGAAAGCAGCATGGGTACATATCCTAACACGGTGGCCATAGGGTGGTTTCATGAGCAGTTGGGCAATGGGTATGAATGGCTGGACATCTCCCCGGGATCCTACAATATGTATTGCAATATGGAGGCGTGGACTCTCAGCTGGCTTCTCTACGCCAGGAATAAAGGCAACACTGTTTGTTCGACGAGGCTTTGGGGGTTGCAATTGCTCCGAAGATGATGCATCGTCAGCGAAAGTGTCTTTGAAGTGCTCACACCAGGCGGCCAGCGCTTGAGGATTGTCGTGGAATTGAACTTTGACGCGTCCATCGTCAATTACATTACTTGAAGGTCCCTCGTCGGCATCGTAGTCGTCGATTGCAAGATGCCCTCGTCCACGGGATTTGATTCGATTGAGCGCCATAGTCTCAGACGATGTAAGAGTGAGATGAAAGACTAGGTAGGTAGGTATCTATCACTATCACATCCGTGTAGGCCGAGGCAACGTTGAGTTGTTGTGCTGCTCTGCTCTGCTCTCACATTCCGTGGCGCTTGCTAGAGTAAGTCAAGTCAAGTCATTGTGGGGTAATATGATATTAATACTGTATGTACAGCACAGTAAGGGTGAGACCTGGACTAGACAGCAAAAGGTAAATGCATTAAGTTATTCGTATCTGTATGTACTGTACTTCTCTTTTCTCGAGTAACGGTCTAGAACTAGATAGACTAGACCAAACTCTGATTCTTACTGCATCGAATTGATAGGATGGAATGGTATCTTGAGCTGACACCCTTGACCGCAATAATCGAGTCTTCATCTTTTCTTTAGCCGTTGCATCCGAAAATTCATCTCACACTAACTAATTAATTTACAATTAAAGTATGGATAACCCTGTCCATCCATATATTGTTTGTCTGCTCAAGGCAGCCAGGCTGGACGTGCATGTGATAGTGCATCGATCGACCCTCACCCATGGCAACTCAAGTCCGGGCTGACTGCTAAACTCACTAAAAGATTACAGTACAGTACAGGTACGCCTCGCCTCATCACTCTCCTCCCTCATTCATCCTCGGTCATGTATCAGGACCCTCTCAATCCTGGTTCTCACCTCGGCAACATTGCCATGGCCACGGCCCTTGAAGGCTTCATACGATAGCCTATGCGCATGTATGCCCTCTGAGAATAACACACGCCTGTCCTTCCATCCCGTCAATGACCGCAACTTATCACTTCCAACCCATTGGCTAAAGCTGAAGACGAAATGCAGTCCTGAGGGAAATGACGGCTCAGCTTCGTCCGAGCTGACAAATTGTATGCCCTTCTCAAATCTGTACTCTTTGGCGATAGCTGTTGCGATCTCGCCCAGAGTCTCATAGCGATGCCCAGAAATGTTAAAGAACTGTCCATCAACAGCGCGTCGATCAGTATGCTCTGCCAGTGATACATAGGCGTCGCCGCAATCGTCCACATGAGTGGCATGCATGATGCTGTGGGGATTTCCAGGGATTCGAAGCACTTGAGAGCCATCTTGTCGCTGAACCTCTGCATAGTCAAAAATCGCACCGTAGTAGCTGCTGGAATACCCAAAGACGCATGTTGGCCTCAGGACTGCCGCGTCAAAGAGATTGCTATAATCAAAGACCTTGGCAGAGTTGACTGTGCGCTCTTTCAGTATTTGTGGCTCGTTCAATGGCGAGTCTTCGACATGAGGAGTCAGACTGGGTTCCCCATCAAGAGGCGTAGTACCATAGTCCTTACAGCCCGATGACCATAGTACGAGTGGTCGCACCCCTTGTCGGTTACTTTGCTCTGCCACTATCTTGACACAGGCCATGACCTCTTGGAAATGAGCAGCATAACCGGGAATCCTCTCTGTGCAACTGACAATTACGTCAAAAGTGTTGACCTGGTTGAAAAGAGACTCGAGGAAGCTTAGATCGGTAAAGGATCCAATAACAGGGATAATCTCAGAGAGCGCCAGTTCTTCCTGTGCCTTGGGATTGCGGATAAGACCAAAGGTGTTCCAGCCAGCACGAACAAAAGCTCGACAAACAGCTGAACCAATGTATCCGTTGGCCCCGGTCACGAGTACGTTGCGTCGTTTGCATTCGCCCATGGTGATGACTTCCTGGCTTCCGAACTTCGCTCGGATAGGTTACAAGAGGATGAGTATTTTTAACCAAATCACTAGTCAGGATGCTTATTGAAATATGTTTCCTGAGATCTGTTGTCAGTCAAGTCGGTCAACGTTGAATGTTATGTCATCTTGCCAAGTTTGTACGGGCAACAACGTTATTTACCCCATCGCCTTGGACAATTGTCATCGGACAAAGAGGAGATGGATCACAAAGACAACGACAACAGAATAGTCACGGTAGAAAACTGTAAATGCCAAACGAGAAAAGTAATACTCGGGTATCGATTAAAAAGAAGGGAGAACAATACAGTAAAAATGAAAATAAATGCAAATGCAAAAACATACAACAGCGGGGATTCGCTGGTCGTCACCGACCCAACTACTAATCCGCCGGTTAGTGGCTTGACTATGGGAGAGCGGACGGGATCCCGTATTTTCCACTACCTTTGGTCGTATGTATCAGACTCTCACTTACTGTAGTCTATATAGAAACATCCCTTTGTACGTTGTGTCTGCATCCAGCACCTGGGCCCATGAAACCAAATGGATTGCTCCAAACGGTGCCCCCAATAGGCACAAAAGGGGCCAGTATTTGGTCATGTATAGATTTGCGTCCCACTCTGTGATAACATTGTTCTCTTCCTGTATAACTTCACATACAGTGGAGTTCAGCTGTTGCGTTACTTGTTGCAACTCAACAAAATTCTGCATTTATTACATGTAGCCTGTCAGCCTCAGCTACACTTACCAATCGCTCCTCAGCTTCTCTGTCTCACCACCCGGCATCTTGCCAACGTGGCTGCGTCCTCTGCCCTTAGGCCGACTATGCTGGCGCTTGGTCTAACGCTCGGCGTTCCGGCCATGCTCTATTTCAGTATACTGGGAGCTTTAGTAATTGCGCCTTCGCTACAAGCTCATGCTATCTATCTCCACAAGGTTACCCTGACATGGTTCAAAGATCTCAATACGCCAGAGCAATTCGGGTTCGCCCATCACCAGGTTTCCCCCTTCTACATTCCAACTCCTGATGGCGTCAACCTGCACTCGTGGCATGTCCTTCCCTTGGCGACATATGAGGCATATCAACAAAATTTGCTCGACCAGGGAACAGAAGCCGGTCTGGTCCAAAGCTTTGAGGATACCCTCAACTTCCGACTGTTGAAAGAGAATCCAAATGCTCGCCTGGTCCTCTACTTTCATGGAACCAGCGGCACAATGGCCAGTGGTTGGCGCCCTGATAGTTACCGTTCTCTTTACTCAGCCGATCCTATCAACACCCATGTTTTGGCATTCGACTACCGTGGATATGGAAAGTCTACCGGCTCCCCAAGTGAAGAGGGAATCATCACAGATGCTGTTACCATTGCTGATTGGGCTCTCCGAACAGCAGGCATTCCTCCTGAGCGGGTTGTAGTCTTTGGTCAAGGTCTAGGTTCAGCAGTAGCCATTGCACTTGCCAACGAGCTTTCTCACAGGGAAATGCCAGTCCACTTCGCTGGCCTAGTCGTTACAGCAACCTTTGCAGATATCCCTCAGTTGACAGCCACATATCGTATCGGTGGGTTCATACCTGTACTTTCGCCAGTGGCAAAGGTAAAGCCACTGTTCGCCTTCTTCGCCCGTCAGCTTTCAAGCACTTGGGATAATACGCATAGACTGGGCGAATTTGTCAAGTCAGCGAAACGATACGACATTACCCTTTTACATGCTCAAGATGATCCGGATGTTCCCATGGAACATTCCGTCAAGCTCTACAAAGAAGCTGTTCGCATGGCCGAAGGTGCAAACGATCTGGTAGAGAATGACGGGGCACTCCTCCACAGAATAGCTAAGACCGAACAGAGCCGTGGAGAAGGGGGTTCGGTAATTTTTTGGGCCACCAAGAAGGGCGACATACGACTAGAGATTCTAAAGTATGGAGTGCACGACAAGATCATGTCGTACCCTGCCACCGGCCTTGCCATCAGCAGAGCGTTTGCCTCCGTACACTAACAACGATAACCTTTCATAATAGACCAGAAAAAGAAATAAACATTTTCACTTAGCTGCCTCAATCCTCTCTTCAAATTCCTTCTTCAACGCCGCAATATTCTTGATCGTATCATTTTCTTGCTGTGTTGCCATTCCAGGTTTTCTGATGCAGTACGCAATATCTTTTTAAATAGACTGAAAAGACCCTGGTTCTATCATTCACATCGCAAGTTATCACGATCCGCGTGCTAATACTACACAAGTTCCTTCTCTCTATCATCCATTTAGGTACAGTCCAGCATCACACGCTCGTTCCGTAGCACGCCGAAATCAAGGCGGAAGAATTCCCTCATGAAACCCCCCATAATTGCTTCCAAGAAGGTTGCCTATGCATAATACCTGTGGCCTGTCACCAGTACAAGTCTGTAGTGTTAAGACATGCTCAGCCCAGGAAGAAGAAAGCATACGCAAAAGGGCTTGCAACACATTCTTCAGCTAGCTAGTTTCGTCTCCAAGGAATGGGTTTCGTCGTCAAGTGTGAAAAATTTCCTCAATGAAGTCGTTACAATTTGACTGTGTTTGCTATTAAGCACATTAACGATTCAGTCAGTAGCTCCGTCGTTTGTTGCGTTGCTCTTGGTCCTGTTGCGAGCTGGGGGTGTCGCAGCCGTGCTTTTCTAAACATTGGTGCGATCAGCCAGCGGCGCAGGCTCTCCCTTCAAAGTTTCTGTTGAAGTCGGCAGGTCTATTACATCGACCTCTGCTACGGGCGTTGCACCGTCAAGGGTCAGGGTCTCCTCTCCGTTGCCCTCGCCCTCCATCATAGCGGCCAATCGAGCTGCGCGCCCTTCTTTCTTGCGGGGGACAGGGGCTATAAAGTCAGCGTATGGTTCCGGGCAAAATAAAATCACGGAATACTTACCTCGCCCGTTCTCCTGTACGTAGAATCTTCTGAGCAGACCAACGGCTTCATCGCGGCCCCAGCCGCCCTCGATCTCATAGCCAGATTCAATGTTGCCACCATCACCCCCACCTGGAGGATATGACACACCCAGAGTACCACTGCCATCTGGGAGCTGTGCGGGTTTTGGAGTCGGATGGGCGCTAGCAGTCTGCCCGTCGGCACTGACGGGAAGGGAATTGGCATGAATACTGAAGACACCGCCGGTTCCGCCAAATTTGTCGTTGACGGCGCCAAAGTAGACCTTCTTTATGCCGAGCTGGCGCAATAGAGAAGCACACATAACGCACGGCTCCACGGTGACGTATAGGATGCTTTCTCGAATGATCGATCTGTCGACTCGCTCGTCAGGATGGCACTTTTGTCCGTAAGGGTATAGATGGCCCTTGGAACCGTCCTCGTTTCCTTCATCTGGAGGTCCTGATTCGATAGAAGATGCGTCAGAAGCTGCTTCAGACTGGTTTTCAGCCTTGGGCTTCAGATAGGTCGTCTTCGGCCCGTTCTTAGGGGGGTAAGATAGTAGAGCACCGAGGGCCATGAACTCGGCATGGCGAGTACCGTTTCGAGTTACGTTGGTCGCGTTCATGCCCCGAGCAATAATCTTCCCTTTATGAACGAGCACACATCCAACGGGGGTTTCATTGGTCCTTAGAGCTAGTCGGGCCTGCAGAGTTTCTGTGAGTCTTGGAACGGCAGAGATGTGCAGGATGTGATCCCTCTAGAGGGAACTTGAAGGCTTACCATATCCAGAGCTGCTTCAGTAAATTTCATGTGCATTGCTCTCTCAGCCACCACGGCAGGATCTGTAAAGATCGGTGCCGTGGGGATGACCGGGGTGGTGGATTTGGGAGAAGTTGAGATAGCCTTGTCATCTTGGAGCTGGAGGCGAGCAAGGGACTCAGATAACTGAGAGGCGTTGGGAGGCTGGTTTTCTTTGTCCACGTCCTCGTTCTGGGAATATTGCTTTTGGGGAGACGCCATATCGCCAGGAGCAGTAGGGATCGCAGTAGACGAAAGATGGTCGGGTTTCTGGGGATGATCTGCAGCGGTGGTGTTTTCTTGACTTGGGGTGATGGAGGGAGATGAAGGTTCGTGGTTTGTCTTGCCTTGAGATTCGGTGTTGATGTTATCTTTGGTGGGTTCGTTACCGGCGTTTCCTCTGCCAGTTTGGTCGGTGTCGCTGGCACTGACACTGACACTGGCACTTGCAGTGACGCCGTCGCTTTCAGCAGGCATCACTCTCCCAAAGAGGCGGCGGATGGCCTTTGCACCTGCCTCTTTGACCGGTGAAAGTCCCAGTGACTTTAAAACTCCCATGCTGTTATCGGATACCTTGGGACCTAGAGCTAGGTAGGTACTCCTAGGGTCAGGTCTACCAGAGTAGAGCCTCAAAAGACTTTCAATGCCTTCTTTCTATAATCCTGCCAGTCCCACCTCTTCTTAATAAACCAGTCTTTCCCGCCCTTGTGCTTCTTTGTTCTGTACCTTTGTCCCTTTATCCTTGCACGGTACTTCCCTCTCACGCCTTTCTTTCTTCTTTATGCCACGGCTCTTGTTGCAGTTGACAAGTTCAACTCATCACTAGGCGCATTTACTGGCTTACACAGAATAAGTTAAGCGCACAAGTAATTAATGCTTCTGGAGATGGCTCATCCAACGATTTCTTCCACGCGTCGGAGTTCTAGTTTCAATGAGATGTCTCAACGCTCGTGGTATAAAAATTCAGGTGGGTGTAACAATCTTCCATACGTCGGCGGGATTCTCTTTTCGACTCAAAAGGCGTACAGCGGGCATGGAGAGATATCAGATCAACTTTCCTCCTTTGTAAGAAGACACCGAAAGTGACGGGTTGGAGTTAATAAATTCCGTGGGGCCAATTATGGTTTCAAAAAGACCAGACTGACTCACTCGAGTCCCCAAAATATAATAAGAAGAGTTCAAGATGGGCATGTCCTACTTCGCCTTTGAGAGAAGATTTCACTACTAACCTACTGCCGGGAGCTAGACCACATTTGGCCTGCCGTTTGTAACGGATGTCTCCACTTTCGCGGCTGCAGTTAACGGAGCCTACATGTCACTAACAGATAACACAGAGACCAGTGCACGAGCCTGCTTCACGACTCATAGAGGTACAACAATGTCGCTTGATAACTGAGCATTAGAAGCAGGAGTTGGTGCCAAGTTCCCTGCTTTTCCAGAGGCAAAGACCTACCTAGCGAAAGAGAGGAGCGATTAATAAAAGATAAGGTGTTCAAGACGAGCTCAAAGTTTGGCAATCCATCGGCATACACTGTAAGAAGAACACACATCGCATCCTTATTCCCCGTCTACACCTAATAAGTGGCAGCCACTACCTTAGGTAGTGCTAGGTAGTACACGGTCTATCAGAAATCTTGGAAATCACAATACGAGAATGAAGCCTGCTTAGAAGACCAAAAGGCTTTGAATGCCAGTTCAATTGTTTTTAAACTCGTCACTCGCGCTATATTGCAACAGCGCAGTCATTCGCTCCCAATGCTACAAACACAATAATACTAATGATACTAGCCGCAAGCTCCAAGGGCTACAGGCAACCCTGTTCATTTAAACTGGCGCGCGTCAAGTGTAAGTCGCTACACAGTAATAAGGCTTGCCCTCATCGAACACATACGACTGACTGGTGTCTTGCCGCCCAATGTCGTATTCCGTAGCTTGGTGGTTATCATTCCAAGGTTCGATGTGAAATGGTCGATCTTCCTCTGGATTTGAACAGAAGAGCGTCTCCATTGCTCAGAGCAGTCGCCAATGTTGGCAAGAAGCTGGAAGGCATAGGACCAAACGGTCGGAGCGATCAACATCGCTGCAAAGGCTGCGATGGACTCTAACTCGGGTTGGCGAGCCATCGATGTCAGATTGCGTGATGCATGAAGACCCGCAACTGCCATGGGAGAAGCTTGGGATATATCTGCCGCCACATTGTGAATCTCTGCATCGCGCGAATCCGTTTGGTCGAGTGCATCTTGAGCATCGACAGTGTGATAAGCTGGTAGTCTGCTTGTAGACAGAGTCTCCATTGGTCGGTGTGCTGGCAGAGCGGACGTAATCTCGGTCAACTGAGATTCCGATTGTGCAGCCACTGTCGCTGATGAACGAGAGTTCGTTTGTGTAGCCGTAATCTCGATTGGTAGAGAGGGCGAATGGGTCGTTGCATTTTCTGCTAATCGGAGATCTGATGATCCTGTTGTTGTCACTCCGCGGGCCTCGATAATATCGCGACTGATTGTCACCTTTTCCCAAGTTAGTTGCCGCTCTAAAAGAGATGAAAGGACCACTGAGATACGTACGTTACTATTCGTAGATACCAGGGTTTCCACGGAAGACCGTGTGCTGGGTACAACAACTGGCGAGTAGTGCAGTGATGAATCAGTCGTGCTCAGAAGGTCCGAGCTGAGACTAGATGTTGGCGCAACGGCGGTAAGGTGCTCCAAATCAGCTGTCGGGTCGCGATAGACGTCTTGTTGGCCAAGCTGATCATGGGTAGCGAGATGCTGAGGCGCTGAAGAACCAGGCACAAGCTGCTCTCCGTAGAGGTTGTCGGTAAGTTGGCCATCGCCATACTCGTCGCCAGGGCTACTCAAGCCACTTGAGTCCCGTGGTAGTAGCGGGTTCGGTGCTGGCGATCTCGGCTGACTAACCGACTGCTTAGAGACTTGAACCGGGACCATGCGCTCATCTTCCGAGAAAGACGATTCGGGGGAGTAAAGGTTGAAGTCCACATAGTCGTGATTGGCATCGACCTGGTTGAATGGCAGATACGCCGCGGAATCGCCCAGTTCTGCGATCTCTACATCGGTCACGCCACGAGGACGGCGAAGAATGTCTTCGTCTGTTGTCGGAGTAGCAAGCTTTGCAGAAAACTCGGATACAGAGGAGAAGGATTGAGGGGAGAAGTAGCCCTCAGGGTCGTTGAAGAAGTCGTAGCTATCATCGACAGCAGGGTATTGAATGAACTGCTCCCACATATCGCTTTCTGATCCACCTGAAGCAGAAAGAGTCTCGGGGTTTGTGGGAAACTCGAGCTCAGGGACTGCCACCTGGGCAGCAAAAGCGCCGGGGGCAGCGGCAGGAGCCTTGATCTCGGGAACCAATGTCTTCGTCTTCTTGGTGACCTTGGCAGGCTGGGCCGCTGTGCTGGAAACACCGCGCTTCTTGTGGCTCGGATCGCAGCGGATCTTCTTCTTCTTGCAGCTCTCGCAAGCCTTGATGATTCGCATGAGGTGTGCGTGGTCTCGCTGCTCCTTGGTCTTGGAGCCTCGGGACGCGGAGTTTGTCACATCGCGACCGTCCTTGGTCATGATCTTCATTCCAGGCAGGTTAGAAAAGTCGGTGGGCTGTTGGCTAGCAGTGGACTTGGGAGATGAGCGGCGGGAAGAAGCAGTGTTCACATGGGTCCAGTCCCAGTTGGATGTGACAGGGCTCGTGTTGAAAGATCCATAGCCAGAGTCCTGAAGAGGGCTGGCTCCAAGAGGAGACTCGACAGAAGCAGAAAGAGTGTAAACAGGGTAGAACTTGTAGGTCTGTCCAGTCAGGTGTGCATACTCCAGGTAGTTGAGAGAGATAGTTGCACGCTTCTCTTGGGTTGAAGCAGGGCCTGGGATATAAGCGTTCACAAGCTCGTCAAGTTCACGGGTTCCGATAGCAGGGAAGAATTGGAGCTGGGCGCCAAGAGCAGGCTGGTAAACGGAGAACCCTTGAGGCAGAGTGTTCGAATTAGTCGCCATTATAAGCCGGGAGGTTCCGTGGTTAGCTTGAAAGGACGGAATTTTGAGAAGGAAGCGGAGTTGCGCTTTCAACGAGTCTATGCGGCCTAGTTAGTTGGCCCAAACAAGAGCGAGTGTAACATTCGGACTGTTGCTTACTCCGACCTGCTTACTCTCACGTGGGGTACGTCGCAAGAAGTATCGAGTTATGAGGACAAAGTTGTGTTATCCTGCCGAAAAAAGTGCAGTTGTTGTTGCTGTTTGCTGAATCAGATTGACCTCAATCAAACTATAGTGTTTTGAGATCGCTCGAGATAGAGCGTGAATCAGACAAGTAGGCAAAGCCTCGAAGCACCAAACTTGTCGCCAGTTCTGCAGTACCTTAGTAGTGGGTGTTAGGGTATTCAGGATATAAGTGCAAGGATGGCAGTAGTTGACAGATGGGTCACTGTTACGATACAAGAGAGTTCTTGATCGAACAAGAATATTAGTCGCGATAGATGGATAGTGAGGAGGAAAGGAGTAAAAGAATAAGAGAAAACGCCTGAGGCCACGGGGAGGGCGTCGTCTAAGTATTTCACTGCCGAGTTTGAAGCTGTGCTGGAAACATGGCGCAGCAGGTGGGAGGAGCAGGAGATTGAGTCTTTCGGCGTGCTCAAAAAGGAATAGCGTTTCAAGGCAGAGCTGTAAGATGAGCCAATCATAGACTAGAACTTTTGGAAGGTCCGCTTCGATAGAGATACTCATTGGTCAGACCAACCCACCTTCTGCACCATCAGAGCTAACGCTTCGGCGAGAGAATAGCATTTTTGTTGGTCAATGCTTAAAGCCTGCATGCGAGGATGAGTCAACTTCCCGCAACCCCAGGTTTGACGATAGGTACGGATACTGTATCTATACTCGACAGAGTGGGGTGCGGTGTCAGACAATGTACAGTAGGTAGTCGAACTTAGACGTCGATCATCTATTGAGCATTCTCTGAGAGTTCAAATAAGCCTTTAGTATGATCATACCTTGCGATAAAAGTTATATTTGTCGACATGGCTCACAGCAGCACTGTAATAGCATCGAACAATATCATCATTGCTCAAAATATTGGGAACTCTTCAAGTGTGACTTTTGGTCATCGAACAGTGGTCTGGCTATGTTCCAGTGACGCACGTGCAGGCACTATACCATGTCAAGTCAATATAAGACAAACAAGAGTAACAGTGTGCAAACTTAGAGTCCAAGTTTCTCGCGTTTTCGTACAAGGGACTCTTTCCGAAAGCGAGGCTTTATCAGGATTGACCTTATGAGAAGTGATAACACATCAGAGTGAAAGGCATGCAAATCAGTAAACAAGCTTGGAAGGACAAATTGGGTGGGTTGTGTCTTTTATATAGTACAGCGGAACGCTATCTTGCTCCATCACTGATCTTCGGAAAGTAGAAGGGCAAGAGTCCGGACCTAGTCCCGGTACTCCACAGCCAATCGTGTTTACGACTTCAAACACAAAGCAGTGGGCATGAAGCACGCCGAGAAACAAGACAAGGGATCCCATCTGTGGGTGTGACACCATCTTCGGAACGTTACTCATCATGACTATGGCTCTTCAGGCTTCCAGATACGAAATTAAGCTCCAAAGACCAAGCGTCAGCCCAACCATCTTAACTCCATACCCCTCATGAAACACCGTTTCTTCATCATGCTGATAAATCATGACAACGCCCAAGGAGTACGCCGACATGACTCTGTCGGCAACTCACATATGCCATGCAGATCCACTGCTTGCAAATTTGGTAAGCCATGCTCTTGCAGCACAACAGAAGCGCACCATCGTAGTTCCGCAGTGAGATAACAATCTCAAGAGTTTCTGCCTCCCCTAGCTTCGTCATTCTGTGGGACACACTCAACAACTCATGTGTTCAATCCGCAAGTTTTTCGTGTCAATTCTTTGTTTCCGAGGTTATTCTCCTTGTAAGATGACCGACCATAGGTCACACATAGAAGATTTGCTAGTAGCAGAAGCACAAATCGGCTCGTGGGGATCCATGTGAAAGCCAACATCTTCTAAGATAGAAACCATACAGCTGAGGTTCTACTTGATCATTGTCGAGGCAACGCTTTGGAAGGTCTCGTCATACCAAGTAAATCCTCTGCATGCCGGCTCCAAGCACCACCATTTGCTTTGCAGAATCCTGGTAGCTCTGACTGAGACTTGTTATTCACAAGATTTGGCTTAAGTGGAGGGTTCGCAGACGCGACATGAGACGGGGCTAAAAGGTTGAATTGGACCAACGCCTGAGGTGGCAAGCCAGCTGCATCCTGTTTCCTGGCAGCTTTCTTACCTCTAGTCGCAGGATTCGGTATACGCAGTGGCTGCTTTGTTTGCGGCTGCTGTAGAAGTTGTTCTATGCGAGGCTGATCTTCCTGCAACTGATCCTCATCCTTTGGTGTCTTGTTCTGTGGGGGATCCTCACTTGACGGCTCTGGAGAAATCTCTTGTGGGTGCGTCGCAGGTGCAATGCTCCTCGATAATTGTGATAGATCCCGGCATCTACTTGAAGCAGTCTCTGCTATCTTATCCGTATTTTCGCATGCCCCGACGCTCGGTCGGCTGACCTCTCTTATGCTAAACTCGGGAGGTGTCAAGTCCTCGGCAGGCATGTTAAAACCAAGTATCTCCTTACTCTTCACACTTTTCCTCGACATTTTTGTAATCCTAGGTCCAGGACATTTTTCCAGCTGGGGCTTAGGTTTGGGCTTTGGCTTGCGCTTTTGAACCGGCTCGTTGTCACTTGATGAAATCTCATCTGGGTTATCGGGACCATCAGACTTGGAAGTGGTTTCGGCTGTCGTGGTTTCTCCTTCATCATCGCTGAGCACCACTTGGGCTGCTTTTGCTCGAGTAAGCCGACCTGGATTTGTGCGCCGAGGTGGTGTAAGCGAAGCTCTTTCTCTCTCATAGATAACATTGGTCGAATCTTCATCTTCGATTTGGGGGTCCGCATCCTTCGAGTCTTGTAAAGAGCTCAGGTCCTCGTTCGGTTCTTCGTCCAATATGTCGATCGCTATAGCTGGGTCAGACTTTGCAATAGGCCCAGTCTTGTTTTCTTTATCGGAGCTAGGCGCTTCGAGCAGCACAGCAGTCTCCTTATCTTCAGCAGTTGGCGATATATCCGTGACTTTTGCGTCCCCGTCGGGTGTTCTAGATTCCTCTGACAGGGGAACTGGAGAACCAACAGGACGAGCTGCAATGTACTTGTCGCTCACTGTTCCTGAACAAGGTGGGAGTGATCCTTCCGATAACGCTGCTCTCCCACCTCGCTTGTTCTGCGCCATCATCAGCAGCCCACGGCGCTGTCTCGATCTGATGCGGAGCTCTGTTCTAGGCTCTTTAGCAGGTGGTGGTTCGGACGCCCCCTCTTGCGTAATTGGCGTTTTGTCAACACTCAACGGTCGCTTAGTGCCATGCGGTTCCAGAGTGTTTGCCTCGTTCACCCAATGCGATTTTGGTGCATTAGTTCGGGGACGTGTCTGAGCGACGTTTCGTGGCGACTGCTCTTGTTCGTCTTCGCCAATATGGATGGGTCCGTGTGCTATTCTCTCATCTTTTCCTTCCACAGTTCTCCGACCTACTGCACTCTTACCATCCTTGGACTTGTTTGGGCGAGACGGGTGAGAATCTGTTGGAGTTACTGGCGTTTGTTTCATAAGAGAAGCGCCTTCACTTCGTGCCAGCCATTTGATGAATGCATCATCATTTGCCTCTGTTGATTGCTCTCGGCTTCGACATAAATATCCCTTTTCTGCGTTGCCTGACGCAGAGTGGTGGGGGTTTAGTCGTCTATTCGAGCCGGACTTCTGTCGAGCGCTATCAGTTCTAGGAGGGCTTTGAGCTGTATCTTTACGTTGCTCAGATTGTTGGACGTCCTGCGTGGACGAAACCACAATGTCTTGGGCGTTTTTAGATTGAGGTCTTGCTTTTCTCGATGTTCGGGAGGCATTGTTTGGAGTGGACTCCCTCAGTCGTGGGTAGTCTTCATTGAGATTTTGTTCATTGCCCGCCAATAGTTCTCTCAACGAAGCTCGCTGTGTGAAAACTCGACGGGCCGCAGGCTGTCGAGGAGCACAGCCTTCTAGTTCTTCGGGGTGTGAAGATTGGGGTTGTGGTTCCGAACTAGCGTCAGTGTGCTTTGATGTGTCCAATAGCCCAGCCCTTTTGCTGGTTGACATATTTCCGGGTCTCGTGATCGTCTTGTCAGGCACGGTTTGACTGCGAGCTGATGAGATGGACGACGAAAAGGGTGTCAGGGTTAAAGTCGTTCCGAAAAGGGCACGAGCGTGTCCCATTTTGCTGGGCAGTGACTCTTCTTGCCTTCTTCGCTTTGACGGACGCGCATCCGCTGTGGGCGAGTCCTGTTGCTGGACGGAGCCCTCGGCCATCTTACGCACTTCATATGGCGAATGCGGTGATATAACCGCTCTTCCAGTTTTAGGTGCTCCTCCAACGAGGTCATTGAGTGGGCGATGTCGGAGTTGGAAATGGGGGGCATTTTGCTCATTCCTCGGAGTATGAGCGACTACTGCAGTCGATCCTGGCGTCCTGGCCCCAACATTTGACCGTCTCTTTTCAACCTCTTTTGCGCGTTTATCCAGCAACTCCGTTAGGTCTTGTTCCCGTTGGCCGGTACAGTCCGAAACCTGCACGATGGCAGAGCCGCGATCGAGTTCAAACTCATCACCAGGCTCAAGGTCGCCACCTCCTTGCCAGTGAGCATCGCCGATGAAATGGCTCCGGTCATCATATACCATCACCCTTTTGTTGAATGTGTGATATTTGAGGACGCCATCTTGCCAGCGTTTCTGTTTCCTCTTTAAGTCGTGAGTGAAAAGGCAAATAAATTCCACCACAGTGGCGGTTGCAGGTACCGAACTAGAAGTCATGACCCGTGAGAAAAAAACTGATTGTGACGTAGCAAGCCCATCAAATGAACATTATTCCGGCATTTCGATGGTGTGCAACTGAGTGTGACATCTGGGACCCCCAAAACGAACTCGCGTACGATAAGATACGTTGTTCGAAATGGAACGCGTTGAAGAAAATCCGTCTGGGTTACCAGCGCAGGCAAACGCGACGCCAGATCACGTGCGTACAGCTCCGCCGAACGTATCAGGTACTCGGCTGCCTAGCACCTACTATTTGAATGTTTCAAGGTTACAAGTACAGTAGTGTTGTACAAAGTTGACTTAGTACCCTAACAATGAACTGTTTGGGTGGAAAGCACAATAACGAAGATTGTTGATTATATTTCTCATCAGCTATTGATAAATTGGGATTCTGCAGAGCTCCAGCAGTTTTCGCTAGATGTGAAGGTACTTTCTTACCTACCCTCGAGCTAATCTCATTTTTTCTTGTGTTGATGGAGTTACTACTACTATATATCATTTGCTCTGTCCAACTCATCGTGGGCATCCTTGTCTTGGACGCTGGGTTTACTAAGAATACTATGCCTGGTTCTTGAACAAAACGACGGGGTGTTTGGTCGACGGTAAGAAGTCACCATCAAGTCCTTACAAATGATATGTATTCTATGGGTATCATGTCTTGACAACACGTTCGGTATCTTATTGTACCAGATGCAACTAAATAACACGCTTATGCCACGCAGGAATAATGCCGGGCCACTGCAGGGCTCATATCCATCCAACGCCTTTTGGGAAACAAAACTAAGTTAGCTACTCGATATGCAACCTTGTTCAATCTGACTTCATATGCCTTTCTACCCCTCGTCCTGGTAGCATTACTGTAACGACAGAACACATTCGCGACGGTCCCCACTATCTACTCAGATAATCACCACCACCTATAGATTCAAGATCCATTGGGGTAACAGGGCCAGGGCTTCCCAAGGGGAGCAGTCTGGGTGATATTGGTTTATGAGATCCGGGTGTGGCAAAGCGCGAGTCGCGGAGTGGCAGAGAGTTGAGTGATATGCCAGGCTTATCGCCCGACTTGGCCGAGCTGCTGAGGAGCTCATTGGCAGCCATACTTGCTTGCGCGATCATGTCGCGCTGATACTGTTGTAATTTTCGACGTAGCTCCGTTTCGGGGTTTGATTGGCTACTTGCACGAGCGACTGCCTGAGAATCAGGACCAATATTGGATGACATAGTTCCGTTCAAAGGAGGCCGCATGCTGCTATGATTGCCGGTTCTGTTCTCATAGTTTGATGGGTAATATTTGCCCATTGGAAGTGGGTTGTCATGGAAGCCTGGGGCAAGGTATGAAGCAACAGGTGTGTTTGATTGAGACATGGCAGCACTTTGGGCAGGGTGCGAAGTGGGACGATCCGCGTAGATTGGTCCTGACTCTGAGATAAGACGGCTCATACGTGCGTCTGGATGATGCTGGAAGGGGTGTGGACGGTGCACACGACTGTTGGGGTCCTCGTGTAGGGGAAAATATCCTCTGTCATTGCGTGAGTACACTCTGGTCAGTCGATCAGGGAAAAGGTCATCTTACCCAGGCAGATCACCACGAGCAGACAGAGGCTCAGGGGGTGTACGAGCAGGAGCGGAAGTAAATCGCTTGAGCTGAGGCAAGTCGATAGCTATGGGCCGAGCGTGACTACGGCTGCGAGGTGTTGAGGGGGCAGATGGAGTACTCGAAGGTCGCTCAGTCTCATCTAATTGATAAGCATGTGTGAGTATATATGCTGATGAGGTACGAATAGGTAAGGATGAATGAAATATTGGATGGTGGGGGTCGATGACAGAAGGATCAAAAACAGGAAAATAAGGAATAACATGGGATATAAGAAGTTTCCTGAGCAAAAGCCGGTAGTGCAGGCGTCACTCTCAAACGGCCGACCCCGGGATGGTAGATGGGGCTACCCCGCGATGGCTGGGACGGGAGTGAGTGGGGAGGGGCATCAGTAGCGCCATGCATGGTCATTCCCCAGACAAGATTGACTTGTGAAAGCTCGAAATGAGGCCGACAAGGGCAGATGATTAGGGGAAAGGGGGAAGGATAAGCGAAAAAGGCGATATGCAGAATAGGGGAGAAAAGGGAAAAGGTTGACCAAGCGACGTTTGTGGGTATTATAGGATGGGTAAATGGAGATGACATGGGAATCTCGAAAACGGTGGTGCGGGAGCCTCCCTCCCGAGACCTCATCCCGCCCCGCGCTTTGCGCCAGTCAATCATGGCATGCATCATTGGCTGCAGAGTGGACTGTAGTCTGTATGTACAGTGCTGTATCGCGACGTGCAACCAAAGTATGGTGGCGGCTCTTAGATGATTCGATCTTTTTCTCGAACCGATCCGTTGCACACAGCTGGTGGTGTACAGAAAGCGAACTGGACTGCAGAGCTTATGCCATGTGTCAAGGCGTACAGGGGCCCAACTGAAGGGGTTTTGTGGCGCGGAACCAGTTTGCGGAGAGAAGGTGTCTCGCTTCGGAGGTTTTTGGGCAATGCCAGTGCAAGTGCCAGTGCCGGGTGCCGGGTTCAGCGCAGCGACGCCCGCCTCCGCTCGGGAGTATCGGCCGGAGGCTGACCCCGACGTCCGGTCGCAAACAACTTGGGTTCACTCACTTGAGGGCAGGTGATGGATGATCAATAAAGAAATGAGAGAAGCAGAGGTGGGGTATAGGTGATAGGCAATCAGGGGTCAAAGGAGGGATATGCATTCCAGCTAATCCGGGCAAGCTTACCTGCGAAATAGGAAGTCCGAGATCCAATATCATCGCTATCAAAAAACCCATCTCGTCCTCGACTTTGCCTCGAGTGCTGGGGAATCGCTGGGGTGTTGCGTCCGGACAGGTCGAAGTCACCAACATCGTCCGATCGAGGGCTGTTGGAAGAATTGTTGTTTGAGCGATCGGAGCTGGTAGACAAGGTTCGTCCTGACATTGAGGGTCGCATTCGCGGCGAGAGGTAAGGGGACTTTATGGATCTGGCGAAGCTAGCCATGTTGTCGCAGTCGTGGTTCGAGGTTTGGAGCCTGAAACTCTGGTCTTTGGGGGAATGAGTATGTGTCTGGCTGATCAGACAGCCCGAGTCGTGTAGTAAACGCCAACGTCGGTGCATATATGAGAGGGCTACGAGTAAGCCTGGGAGATCGAGTGGCTAGGAAGAGCCTTGCTGTTGCGGAAGGACGATAGTCGGGAGATAAAGTAGGCAGGTAGGTAGTCTATGAATGGATGATTTGCAGTGAGGGGCAGCCGGCGTCGTAAATCAATAAAAAGCCAAGAGACTGGGTTTTGTATTGCAAGAAGAGGGCGGAGTGTCTTTCTGGCAGGCACAAGAGAACAAGAGTGAGAGGTGATGGAAGAGGAGACCTAGCCTAGGTAAGTACCTCTAGGTAGGTAGCCAGCCACTGGATTGACGACTGGAATTGAAGGAAGAGGTGGTAAAGATGAAAAATGCAAGGTATTCACAGGCCTCCGAACAATGTGAAAGGTAGGTAGGTAGGTAGGTAGGTAAGAGGAAGGAACTGTCTGTCAAGAGTAGAATAGGTAGGTGCCAAAGGGTGCCTGGCCCGTCTCTTACTCTTTCTTACTAGGTAGGTAGGTACAGTAGGTAGGTACTCTTAGAACGAGAAATGAAGGGTTCCGAAACGGTTTTGTTATCGCAAGCGAATTACTCTTGATCTTGCTCCCTCCCAACCGCCAAAGCAATGGACCCAAAAAGTGGGAATAGCAAAAGACTTGGGCTAATCAGCTCCGGAGAGTCTGAAGCGAGGAACGTCGGGACGAGAGCCCAAAAACGCGACCACAATAATTAATTGTACGAACCAAACCAGATCAAATCAAAAGGCCCAAGCCCAAGCCCAAGCCCAAGTCCAGGACCAGGGTAAGGCGAAGGTTTTAGTGGATCTCTACAACCTTCTACGGCGCGCTCTAAAGCGGCTTGCCAGTTTGCTCAATGTTCCCGGCGCCAGAGCCCGCTTTCAAGTACTATCTTAGGGTTGGGCACATGTACGCAGACTTCTGACAGGTATTGTATGATCATCAACATGCGCAGGGAGTACTTTACCTAATGACCCGTACCAGTACAAATGCCAAGGGGATACATGCGGGACGACCCTGTGAGCCATCCAATATAAAACCCAAAGACACCAACAAGCGCGGATTGTTGAGACCTACAGAGTAGTCTACAGTACATAAAGTACCTGGCGAGACGAATTAGAACCCACGGTCAACGTCCAGACAATAAGTCCCTGAGATTTGCTGTAGGGACCCTTTGAAGACCCTCCACAGGGGGCCATGGTCGATGACTTTTTTTTTTTTTTTTTAACCTTTGGCGGCGACTCAATGGACTCCGCGACGATATTTTCGACCTGATAATCGATATTCTAGGGCACTATCTGTCGCTTTGTGGAGAGACGGTCTTGTGCATGGTCCACGGAGAGAGATTAAATGAATAAGAGAAACGAAAACTTGCCATGCATGGCATTTGTTGACATTTGTTCATCACCGAAATTACCGGTCTTAGCTCCTCGTATCGCTTCTTCTAAGCTGGTACATACATACATACCTAGTAGGTAAAGACCATTGCTTGCTTGGTACGAATACTGTAAACGGGCATGTCCCGTGGATGGTGACAATGGTCCAACAAGATAAAGAATTAATTACCACGTGCTATCATATGGTTGAATTATAATAACTTTACCGCCTTTCAGGATGAGGATCAACAGGCAAATCGTTTCTGTATGTTCTTTTCAGAGTCAGTCAAAACAAAGATTATCCTTGGACTCTCAAACAAGCGGCCCCCACTTGAAGCTTTCATCAGGTATCTGATCGACGTCATGGCGTGGAAGAGAAGTGACTTGGCTTCTTGGCACGCTTACAAGCGCCGCTTTGCCATCCCTTCCTTTCGATAACCCAAAAGGGTCAAGACTCTTGTCATGTCAAGAACCAAGGTCAGAGCTGTAGACCGACCACTCAAAGGCGAGACCCTTGAAAAGACCCCTTATTCCTCTGCGAACCGTCATCATCACATCACTCTTAGCAGAGTACATGTAGTACAGTACGATAGAGAGTCTTGGAGGGGGCAAAAACGTGTCCATGATCAACGCTCGACCCCTCTTTGCTTGGTGTCTTGGCCGTACAGTACAGTAGTGCTATAACTGGTGGTGCAACATTCTGCGCCGCGGTGGTGCGATATCCAAGTTGCGGAGTGTAGTACGCTACAGTAATGTACCATGTGTATCGCCGTGTCCTCTAGCTCTCAGGATATCTCGGATATCACCTATCTTGGCGCAAACACTTCAACGCATTTCCATAACGATTGTGGTCGACTTGTGGTGACTCACTGGACAATTGATTGGCGAGACATGTTTCACTAGCCCAACAGTCATTGGTACCTAAACTGCACGCCTCACGGGTGGCTGCCGCGGGTGGTTACATTGCTGAACGGTGATGTTCTGGATTCAGTTGATAGCGATGAATGGCGATAGAATTGAGTTCAGTAATGTCCATGCAGTTTGCTAGTATTATTTCAGGAACAACAATCCTGCCCTTTACAAAAAGGGAACAACATGAAACAAAACAATACGAATCAAAACAAATCAATGGTATCAGAGTCATGTCCTAGCTCATCCACCAGCCCGACCGGCAGGCAGGCTTCCTTTCCATTACAGCCGTCGATTAAGGTATCGCGGGTTGTCAGTTGCACTGTATATGCACCACACCTAATTTATCCTACTCTTCTCTTCTCTTCTCTTCTCTTCATTAAAGGGGTGGTCATGCATGTCTGGGTCTGGCGTTGGATCAGACGTGAGCGCGACCAGTAAAGCGTGATCTGTGGTCGCGGTGCTTCCACCAGTACCCGAAAGCCGCCAGGGCTGTGATGAACCAGAGGAGAGCGCTGGCAAGATCAACCCAAACGGCGTTCTTCATGCGTCTGATATCTCCGTCGCCCTCGGCATTCTCATCAATGTACATCTGCAGTATTCAAGTCAGCCAGAGCATTGAATGGGGGTGCCATCGACTTGACTTACCTTGCCAAACACACCAAAGAGGGCGATCCAGAGGACGAATAGAATAAAGTCCCACACTGGAACAAAAATACCAGCGATACGCAGGATAAAGGGGATGAAGTAGAGGACACACGTTACGGCAGAGATACTACCAACTACCACAGCGTAAACCTGTACATTGTCATTTTTGTCAGCACGGTGCATCGTACATCGTACATCATACGTAGGTATAAATGCACTCGGATTTGTTGCTTACCCATTTGGAGTCAGAGTATTTGCCCTGTTGGTTCGCATGGTGAACGTCGGTACCGTACAGTCCACAAGTAGCCAAGGCAAGGGCGAAGAGGAAGAAGTGGAGGGTGGTGAAGACCACGTAACTGATGGCGAAATCTCTAATACCCATCGTGACTGATTTGTATCAGATTATCAGACTAGAGGAAGCGAAAAAAAGGTATCTTGTGGTAGTTGCGGATCAAGAATTAAGGAGATGATATGATGGATGAAATTGCAGTCGGGTTTAGTCGTCACTTTGACCAGCGAACGACGGGAACTGCTTGAAGTTGGAGTTAAGAGTTGGAGCTTCTGCTGGAGGGTAGGTAGAGGTAGACCGCCTGATTAATTAATACCTGCTGTAGTACCTAGACAGCCCAGCCCAAAGGAAGCCTCTGCCGTCATTCACAGAGCTAGATCAGATCGACAGATCTTGTTAACAAAAAAAATTAAAATTACCTACCCTTGTTAGATTGTCGTGATTCACCAATATGGGCTATGACGTAGATTGGGGTAGCCTTGTTTAGTGCTTCGTGACCCCTGGACCTGACCTGACCTGATCATTTTCTGGCTTACCGTGTACTGTCACTCGCCTTCAGTTCCATATCGGAGATAAATGCCCGTTGATGATGATTCTCTCCATCATACCAAGACCAATACCAACACCAAGAAATAGTAAAATACCAACTGTTATTTGCATTTCTGCAGCAATCTTTCACTTCTTTTCGCATCCCGACTCTTGCTGGTTCTAACTTTATTCTTTTGCATTCCAGTTGTTTGCTCTGATGCTGTCATTGTATGCTATCCAACTGCAGTCAATGTCAATCTTCCTTCAGTACAAAACAATAATATTGTTGCCTGGTTATGAAATCGCATGATGAAACTTCTCATTTACTAGGCTATGTTGAATCCGGATTTATGATGAGATGAGATGAGATGAGATGAGATGTTAAAGTTTGGAATGGGAATAGGGTAATGTTATGCAAGCTCCAGTCAATTACAGTCAAGCAGTACTTTAGCTATTCCAAGGCAACAATATTACAATATTACTTACTATCCTCCTCCTCAGTTACAGCAGAGTGCCAGACGGAATTGGCCGACTTCCGTTGCGATATTGAGGACTGTTGAAAATGTTATCGGTGCAGTTAATTCTCTAAACTGTGACTGAGAACTACTCCATACTACTCCATTCAAGCTATGGCATAGGTACCTTGTACCTTGTGTTGAAAATGCTCATACTGGCGACATTGACAATTCCGTCTTTTCCCAGAATGCGCACCAATTGTTTCCAACCTCCACTGTCTTAGTAGTACTAAGTTGCAGGGAGCGCCCTGTGTTGACCATTGGCTGACTTTCATGCCTACTATATGGATGCTTGCTGTGCTCCAATGTGGCTATGCACCCAACCTCAACCTTATCTGACTCACCGCAGAGCCGCACGCAGAGCCGCATAGGTACCTACCCAGGTAGTTGAAAGAACGATCGTTGTATCAGCGGAAGAAAGACGGTTCAAATATCAACCATACAAGGATAGCTTGGATTGAATGGCTCGAGGTCCATGCTACTGAGGCACAGTCTAACTAGTGGCTCAACATCGCCCCCAATATAAGACTAACTTCTTATTGCTTGGAACGGTGATCCTACCCTCATCGCCTCGTTCCTAATAAGCAGGAGGCAGATGGATTACCAGGTTGCGCGAGACGAAGCATCCCCATTCACCACCAGTATGGATTAGTCTTCCGAGGCACTCTTGCTTTCATCCTGTCAACTTCCTACCCTAGCCAAACGTTTGTTGTCGTAGAGCAATCCAGTATGGCGCTAACGTGAAGCGAATTCGCTTTCAAGCATCAAGAACATCGCAATGATGGAATTTGGTGGCACTGTTGTTACTGTAGAGGTAGCTGGGGCATTGTTCGTCATGACTCCGAACCTACAATGTAGTTCCAGGAGCAAGCCCCAGATCGAAAACCACTATACAACCCAGCTGCGTTGAACATAGCAACTTGTGTATATATAGATAGACACGAGCGTGCTTGCAATGAAGAACTGGACCATCAAACCAATATCACATCTGCTTCGATCTTACCGTCAACTCACTCACACTTATCTCTATCTACCACAGAAAATTCACTGACTTGGACGTTCAAGTCGAATACCATCACTCTCCTACCAGGAAAGAATTATACAAAATGGCTAGCGGTAACTTGTATGTTAGAACCTTAGGCTCTTGTTGCTTGTCAGTCCTAATCAGTTACAGTTCTGATTCACCTGCTTCTGCCGGTAACAGAGGGCAACTTCTTAATTCTGCATCCCAATGGAAATGCGTAAGTGGATTGGGAGACATGTCAAACTTGATAGCATGCTCACTCTACTCAGTGCAACTGCGCCCACGGTTTCTTCAACATCTCTCTTGACGCCGTTTGTCCCAACTGCAACGTTCCTCGTTGCCCACGATGTGGAGTTTGTTAGATGAACACCAAGTAGAGGCATCACACTCAGGATGCGTTAGGGTTACGGTGTCGACTTATATACAGAAGGTGCAAAATGGTGCGGTTGTTTGAATAGCAAGATACCACTGATACTTTCAAGCGGCCCACGGAGCTGGGGAATGTTTTCTTTTGTTTCCTTGTGTCTTAGACGGTCAAACGAAAACTAGCATAGAGCTCACGCCCTAGATTATCTTTACGAATCCAACTTTATACTCTCCTTAATACCACTTCCACCATTGATGGATCTCTGTAGTCTGTTCAACAGTATGTATTATCACTACTGTTCACAATTAACTGATTCGCTAGGTTGCCTATTCTGTTTTGCAAATCGGTCAGTTTTCTAAGTCCAGCTCAACAGGTTTGTAGTATTGTCTTCATCCTTGCCGAGGTATAAGTCATGCCCCACACCTCCGACCATGTCTCTCCGTCCGGGGCATGCCACGTTCGGCCTCGTTGCGAGCTGGCAAGAACAAGAACAAAAACAAGAATAAACGCCGATAATATCGCCCTTGGTTCTCTCACCACGCCCTTACTCTGACGCACATCAGCGACTGCAATGGCAGATCTCGGTCTTCCCTTCCATCCAGTCTCTGGGCTTCCCAATTTTAGGGACCTCGCAGGCTGTCCGCTTCCTATTCAGTCACGCCCTGGTTGCACGATCAAGCCTGGCATTATCTTCCGCTCAGCAGAGCCATCCCGTCTCAACCAAGATGGGATCTCAGCCCTTCAGGATCTCAAAATCTCACACGTCTATGACCTGCGCTCCCGTACTGAAATAGAGCGCTATGCCACGGGAACGCGTGAATGGCCTGGCGCCGAACGTGTCTTTGTTCCAGTGTTTCTAGATGAAGACTACGGCCCTGAGGCGATTGCTATAAGATTCAGAAACTACACAGCTGAGGGGACTAAAGGTTTCGTGGAGGCATATCGAGGAATCTGGGAGGCAGGAACAAATCCTATCAACACCATCATCTCACATCTAGCCAAGCCGGACCCTTCGCCTTTACTCATCCATTGCACAGCAGGCAAAGATAGAACCGGCGTCGTTTGTGCTTTCATCCTGTCAATCTGCGGAGTGGATGACCAGACAATCGCCCACGAGTATGCCCTCACAGAGGCTGGGCTTGGAGACTTCCGAGATGATCTTCTTAAAGCAGTGATGAAGATACCTGAGCTCCAAGAAAACCCGGAGGGTGCCAAACGAATGCTTGGAGCCAGACCTGAGAACATGTTGGCAGCCCTAGAAGCACTACGAGAACAGCATGGCTCTGTTGAGCAATATCTCGTCAAGAATTGTGGACTGTCAGAGGATGATCTCGAGCAGGTCCGAAGAAACTTGATCGTACCTCACCCAGCGAGTCAATAGCCCTTATCAGTACGCACACAAAAAGCTCGATAGCCATTAGTCAATATCAGAATCACATCTTCAATGCAAGCGCTGTTTTGTTCTTCATTGGACCATTGTTTGGCCCGATATCTAATTAATACACGGCTTGATATGTGGCGTTGGTATTCGTATTGTACAGTTGCGCCTTTTGTAGCCAAATCATTCGCCATATCCCATATGCATTCATACACTTCAAGGTACCGACGTGGGAATCTTGACCAGCCCACGCTTGCGATCCTCGAAAGGCGCACCGTAGCGCCATCCAGTTCCCCTTCTTGAACGACCGTCGCGGCCGACATCATCGACATTGATCTCCTTAAACCGGAACTCGTAACGGTCCGTCTTGACTCGTTTTGTCTTGGCCTCCTCGCGCTGGCGCTCCTTTAATATCCTCTCAGCGACCATGTCCTCGTCACGTTGAGTGACCTCACGGAATTTGGTCAGTGCACTTGGGCGTGGAGAACCCTTGATAATGGCTCGCTCCATCTCGATAAGCTCAGGCTGAGGTGACCGCTTATCGGCAGAAAGCATATTATCGTGAAAAGCCTTGGCGGCATCCTCTCGTGTAAAATGTCGAGATTCTGACACAGGTTGGAATAATTGTTGCATAGTGAGGTTATGCACATGGATCTCGTTGATGGGCTCGTGGGGCACATTCTCCGCACCTTCTTCCCAGAACGTCTTTGGCAGCATCTTCATGACTGCTTTGGCGTAAGGCAATGCCAGTTGCTTGCCCTTGAGATAGGTTAGCTTTGCTATCAAGAGAGAAAAAAAGCTACGCGAGCCCGTAATCATATGATGCTATCAGAGTATATAAAAGTATAACCATGTAGGTGTCTTCAAGACTAATCGAAAATTTTGTTTGGTCTCATCATATAGCAAGCAGGACAGGGGATAGGGTAATTAATTGGATGGTGTACTTACTTCGGATTTCCATTGCTTCTCAACCTCTTTCAACCGCACCACGGCAGCAACTCGTCTTACGTCGATGTGCATTTCAGCAGACACCGCCTTGAGCGAGTCGCCCTTCCGTGTCACCTTATCATAGATGAGCTCTCGGGTCTGGTCAGCGAGTACGGGCTGACTTCGGAACAGAGGGTTGAGAGGAAAAGGCTGATCTTGGTGAGGACCAAGGTAGTTGGGGCTGGTACCAGCCTCGGCAAGATTCCTGCCACCACCGTGATTCAGCCACTCGAACATCCTCGCGCGGCCCTTGCTCATCTTCTCACGGCATGGTGTTGTCGAGAAAGTTCGGAGGAACGGCGAGGACGAAGAGCTCCTAGGGGAGAGGGAGACGGCGGCATCGAGGCCAGCCAGTGGCGTCGATACGCCGCGCAGTCGAAGAGGCATGATTACAGCAGCTTCAGATATTCTCTGACTGCTTGCTGCATTACATGCGACCCAGGACCAATTGATTGGAATTGGTTGGATGTCGAATCAAAAAAGGCTGGACTTGTTGAGAGGTGTTTAAAGCTGCTCGTCCGGTGCAGTATTTTTCAGCCTTTCGGAACTTCGAATTTTCCGCTGTGATGCCCCACAATATAACTTGATGGTAGTGGAGTACCTGATATCCTCGAGCTCTTCACGGAGAACCAGACAGGTAGCTAACATGTTCTGTCGCTTTGCAATCTGGGAGAGCTCGGGCGAGCTACCAATTCATTGAATTTGGTTTCCTTGGTTTGAAGCCAGATTAAGCTGTGCGCGCTTGCGGCGTAGTTGAGGTTATTTCACACCAAACTAGGGACCCTCGATACAACGTAGAAACTTGCATATGGTATTATAAACATCGGTATTCATATATCTGTTACTTGCGCCTTCATGCCTGCAACCATTATAAAACTCCTTCCTACCCAGCATTTGACGACCATGAAATGCCCAACATTAACCCTGCGCAGAAAGCTTTGGGTAGCAAGTAGATAGATCGCCGAGACAACTCGTGTTTGCTGCTGCTCGAAATGTGAGGTTTACCACAACTCATCCTCCGCCTCTCGCGTTGCACTGGGCCTCTGGTATCTTGATATCGGTCGTAATTGAAGTAATCAACCGGGCTTAGTCATTGAAGAGCGGTTCTTTTTCGACTTTGCCTTGGCTGCTGCAACTGCAGCCTTTTTCGCCGCCTCGTTCTCCTCGGCTTCTTGGGAAATTTCCTTCCACTTACGCCAGCCGTCAAAGTCGATAAGGGCCTGCATGCAACCCCATTCCATGACCTTGCGCTCGAGCCAGACGAAGTTGACAGGCTGTATCCAAATTAGTCAAATGCGTTCGTGCGTTAGCATGGAAATAGGAATGGCATACCTTGGTCAAGAAGTCATTGCAGCCAGCGGCTAGAGCTTCGTGACGATCACTCTGCAGCGAACTGGCAGTCAAAGCGACGATAATAACAGGGCTTTTGAATAGGGAAGTATTCTCCAGGCGGTCCTTGTCGTCGAGCTCATCGGGGTTTTCCGTCGTGACTTCACCATCGGGAGAAGATGAGAAGACACCGATGGAATTTACTCTTTCCAGTCTACGGATTTCGCGTGTTGCATCAAGTCCATTCATGACTGGAAGCTGGATGTCCATCAAAACTAAGTGGAATCCACCACTTCTCCACTTCTTGACGGCATCCCGTCCGTTCATTGCGGTCGACCAACGGACTTTGAGGCGCTTCACGAAAGCCTCAAGAAGTTTCAAATTGATCGGGTTATCTTCAACAATTAGAACATTGATAGGAGGTACACCACCATTGAGCATGCCTGGTGGTAGGCTCGGGTGCTCGGACTTTTTGCTCTTCTTGGTTTTTGCCGTGGGTCGAGGCGAGGACGGCCTAACAGGTGGTGTTGAGACACGTGCTGCTGATGGCTCGGGCGCGGGCGGCGTCGGCAGAGGAGGGGCAGCAGGCGGCATACCAGGAGCATCTGAAGAGTTTGAATGAGTTCGTGAATGTGGTAGCCTCGGGTTGAAGTGTTGCGTACCGTGGTTCGCATGATTCGCATGATTCGCATGGTTCGCATGGTTCGTGGCGGCGGCGGCAGCCAAGGACACGGATGAGTTGTTAGCTATCAGAGTCGGCGACGATGTGTGAGTACGGCCTAATCTAGGACGGTCTGGACGGTCTCTGTATGCGCGCGATCTACCAGGCGACGGGATAGGAGGAATTTGGCCAGTCCCTAACACTGCAATTGAGTGCTGGCCCTGATGGTTGACGTGCGCCGGCACTGCCACCGGAAGGTGTGGTGAGCCAACGGTGCCGGCATGAGCACCGACTGAGGGGAAGTAGCCATCGCTTGTTTCTGTAGGTCGGCCGTCTTCGCTATAATAGACGTTGCCAACATATGGTACAGGGCGTGGAGAAGCCTTGGGCGGACGTCGTGGGATATCGATAACAAGAGCTTCTTCAACCGTTTGTCCACCTGGATAATAGGCGTCTATAGTCCGGCCCATAGGCTCTTCAGGATTGAGTATGCGTTCTGAATGTTGGTCTCGAGGAATGATGCGAATGTTTATGTCGGGAGAGTCGAAGCTTCGACCAAGTGAGTTGGAGTATTTACGTAAAATCATATCGCGGACGTCGTCAACAAGATCATCTTCGTTGACAGTAACGAGAGTTGGTGAGGCATGGGGTCGCTTGACCCAGACCTTGCGAGTCACCATATTTCCGTTTATGGGCGCGTATGTATGAGGTTGTGTGATGCTAGGCTCATGCGTGGATTGATTCGAAAGGAGCGTGTTGATCAGCGTCGTCTGTCGGTTTGACAGCAAGCTCTGTCGTCGGGGCGGCGGGGCTGGTCGCGGCGTTGGTGAGCCAGGGACGGAAACGATTCCTGATGGCGGAAGCCCAGGAGACGGTGCGACAAAGGTGGTCGAGGTAGCGGCTGCCAAAGGCGCAAAGGCGGCAGATTTGGGAGAGTTGGGGGCTTGGTCGGAACTCAACGGGTCGTCGTCATTGTGTCCAGCAAGCTCAGAAGCAGCGTCCAAATCTAAGCTAGCAACGGCTTTAGGCCGCGCGGTAGGAGATTCTGGCTCGGAATCCTGTGCGTCCTCGTGAATTCGGCCGAGATTCGAGCTTGCTTGTCGTAGTCGCGATGGTGACGACTGTTCTTGTGGATGGAGTGAAGGGGAGATCAACGGTGGTGGATTGATTTGAGGTTGAAGTTGTGGCGGAGGCTGGAGCTGGTCGTTAGAGCTAGAGCTAGAGCTAGTGGCGGCTGTAGCAGGCTCTTCGCCAAGACTCTGGTGGTCTGCAGGCGGAGCCGAGTGTTTCAGTGCTGCATCTCTCACTGTGGAATGGTCGTTAGCGGGTGGGACCGCTCCAGCTGCCTCAGTATCTGTTTCCGAGGATGTATTTTCTGCCGAATCTGAATTTGAATTTGAATTTGAGTTTGAGTTTGAGTTTGNNGTCATACCACGCCGGCTACTGACGGTACCCCTCGAATTACTCACAGGACGGGGAGAAGGATCTCCATCGCCATTTTGGCAAGCCCGAGTTCGATCACGATCGCGATCCCCAACGTGACGGCTTCCGAACGAGGACGAAGTATCGGTAACGCTCCGGGTCGAAGAAGCCTGGGAACCTTCTGTCGAATGTCGTCTCCTTGTGAATTTGGCTCGAAGGCGCGAGGCAATATCGGTAGCTCCCATTAGGACAACATGAACATCCTGTGTTGGCAGGACGCGGCCAGATCGTGGAGTCGGGCTTTGAAAGTGCTACCTACTAGGTACTAAGTGTAGGTAGGTAATTTTAGTAGGGAGGGTACCTTAAGACACGGGCACCACCAAGTCGAGGGCAAAAGAAACAAAATAAAATAAGATAAAAATAAATCAGACAAATGAAAGATGGAAAAATAAGAATAAAAG
>JAALXH010000643.1:0-47273 GCA_012977735.1 Fusarium tanahbumbuense | reverse complement strand
ACCCTCCCATTGTTCTATTCAGTCCATCGTTACTTTACGTTACAAACTACCGCTACTACCCATCCCCTCCTCCCATAATATATATCCAACAGAGGAACTGGCTACCCGTTTATTGCTATATAATTACACTATACGCTCTATACAGTATACTCCCTTACGTCCTTCGTTTATCGTTGTTCTCGGAAGCAAAGCATTATGGCAAACCGTCATCCAATTCTCATTATCGACAGTGACGACGAAATGGACGTTGCACCCGTCCGCGCGCCTGCCCAACGTTGCCCTAACGTTGAGGTTTACGACCCGCGTGCTGCATTGGGCGTGAACGAAATCCGGGACATGATTCCCCAAGTTCAGTCACGAAATGCTGGTGTACCTATCTTTAACCAGCACCAGATGACTGTGGAGGAACCCTCTGCCTTGCCCAGATCCCGAGATCTTTCCAGCGCCGTACCCAACAGGTCTCTTTATGTAAGCTTAGACTAGCACTTAGGCTAGGTACTTTACTTTCTGGTGTCCTAAGCCTTAGAGGATAATCCTTCTGCCACTAGGTCACCTGCCCCGTCACTACAGGCTTGTCGTTCAAGTCTACAACCCGACTCATGAACTGGCTGCGTTTCCCCGATGTTGGTGATAACAACATATGGATCCAGAGGTGGCACACACTTTTCCATTCGTGTGGGTGCTTCACGGTCACATCGCCTAACGAAATGATCTAGCTCCACTGCGCCAGATCGTCGCCGGGACCATCACCTAAAAAGGGTTTACTCAGATTCCTCTCAATATAGGATATATACAAGCAAAGCAACATCAACTCTCAACGCGAAGGACAGGAAATCGCCATGACTTATCCCCAGCACGCCAGTACTGTCGAGGGCTTCTTGGAATCTCTGGTCCGTCACGCAGACTTTCTCTGTGTGACTCCTGACGCCAGTCAGTACCGCAAGTTGTACCGTGACTGGAAGGCCACTGACGGTCGAGGTGTTGCGATCGACGAGGCAGCCTGTATGTCTCGAGCTGACCTTTGCTGCGTCTGAGGCAATACCCTCACACCATGCCTACTCTGCAGGCAACCCGACAGCTCCCGCCGACTGTCCTGGCCAAGAGTGACAACGTTTCAGGCACCGACCATTTGGTCAACCGATTCTCAGCCTACGGAGAGGTTTCCGCAATGAGTGGACTTCTGGCTTCTGCCCTTCTCGTTTACCGTCTCAAGGTTCAACCCCGTATGACCAGAGGAATGTTTGACCTTGTCGCCAAGGTGCTACCTCGATGTGCCTTTCACCTACCATGGCAGTCGAGCCATCAACAACCCAGAGTTCAAGGTTGGGCATGGCATTGACGAGTGGTTTCACGCCAAGTTCCCAGAGCTGAGCGCTGTAATACAAAGTCTGAGCCATGGAAGTGTTTCGACCGACACACCGCGAATTGAACCCCATTCTTCTATATATATATATGTATATGTATATGTTATAAACATGAAGGGCTCTCTGTCCTGTCTTTGTTCATTATTAAGTCTCTCGGGTCTTTGGAAATCCCATAGCAGGTTCCAAGCGCAGTCGCCACCAAGTCAAGGTCGGCCTCGATTTGCTGAATGCCTCTGTGCATGACCTTCATATCGATCCGAAGGAAGTCGCAGTCATCGCGCCCTATGCGGCGAACGTCAAGCTCATCATCGATGAGACACAACTATCCTTCCCTGCAAGCGCTCACAGACACTTTCACGATCGATTCGTTCCAAGGCCAGGAAAACACAATCACACTTAATGTGATGGACACTGCTCATCCCCAACCTGGGCCGGGATTCACCCCAAACAAACAACATTTGAACGTACTCCTTACTCGACAGAAGTGTGCTCTGTTCATCGTCGACAACACCAACTTCGGTGAATCTTTCCGAAGTGGCACTGAGGAGCCTTTGTTCAAGGTAGAGAACACTGCTTGCGGAAATGAGCTTTATCAAGGTTTCGACTCTTCGGTTTACTGTGGCTTGAAGGAAGCTGGGTGTGAGACTGGAAGGGTAATCTAAACCTTAGTATAATAATATAAAAGGTGGCCTAAAGGCTTATCTAAACTTATGCAAAAATGACTAATATTTTGTCCCTTATGATCTTCGGGGTCAAGTTATCTCATATCCATCCTTGGCTGCCTGGCTTAATGCGAACTGTACTGAGGCTCAACAGCATCCACCGATAATGGATCACGATACAGCGGTGACCGATCTTATCAATCAACCATGTCGGATTGGCCTGATATCGAAGGTTTATTCGTGACTGTTTTGTATCTGTGTCATCAGTCACATCGTGGTGTCTGCCTCACATGATCGGACTTGGGCGGACCCCCGGAAGCGGGGCCGGTTTGGCGGGGTCGCATCCGGGAATTGCTTCATCTGTCGCAAGATCATGTCATTCGGCATGAGCCACCATTAACCTATCACAATGTTTAAGTTTTCAACGTCTTTCTCAAATGCCGAGGCTATCCTAACAGTAATTTTTGACAGCAACGCCAGTGGTCTAGCGCCAGACCCTTGATTGTCAAGCGATCTGGATCAATTGATGAGACGACAGTGCAGGAATGGGCAACAGACAGAACATCACAGTAATTAAAGCCAGACATGTAGAGTAAATTCGTAATCATTTCATTCTCAAGGTATTTTGCTACGTTGCTATTCATAAAATTACAGTCGAGGAGAGACATTAGGCGCGCTGCCGTTCTTAACATCAAATCGGTCAAGGTTCATCACCTTGGTCCAAGCAGCGACAAAGTCGCGAACAAGCTTCTCGTTACCGCCAGCCTCAGCGTAGGTCTCAGCAGTAGCGCGGAGCTCAGCGTGGGATCCGAAAACGAGATCGACACGGGTTCCGGTCCACTTCTTGTTGCCGCTCTTGCGGTCAATACCCTCGAAGATGTCGCCGTTGCCAACGGGCTTCCACTCGGTGCTCATGTCGAGCAGGTTGACGAAGAAGTCGTTGGATAGGACACCAGGGCGTTTGGTAAGGATACCGTGGGATGAGCCATCCCAGTTGGTGTTAAGAGCACGAAGACCACCGACCAGAGCAGTGATTTCGGGAACGCTAAGGGTAAGGAGCTGAGCGCGGTCAATGAGCATGTGCTCGAGCTTGACACGGTCGGTGGAAGCGCCGTAGTTACGGAAACCATCGGCGGCGGGCTCAAGGTGGCCAACAGACTTGACGTCGGTCTGCTCCTGGGTAGCATCAGTGCGGCCGGGGACGAAGGGCACGGTGACGTTAACACCAGCATCCTTAGCAGCCTTCTCGACAGCGGCAGAACCAGCAAGGACAATCACGTCAGCAAGAGAGATAGCCTTGCCATTGGACTGAGAGTCGTTGAACTTCTTCTGGATGCCCTCAAGACCGTTGAGGACCTGGTTCAATTGAGAGGGGTTGTTGACCTCCCAGTTCTTCTGGGGCTCAAGACGGAGGCGGGCACCGTTGGCACCACCACGGAGATCACTGCCTCGGAAAGTGGAAGCAGAAGCCCAAGCCGTAGAGACAAGCTTGGAGACGTCGATACCAGACTTGAGGATCTCGTTCTTGATGGCGGAGATGTCGCCGTCATCAACGAGCTTGTAGTCCCGCTCGGGGACAGGGTCTTGCCAGGTGAAGACCTCCTTGGGGACCTCAGGGCCGAGGTAACGGTCGCGAGGACCCATGTCACGGTGAGTGAGCTTGAACCAAGCCTTGGCGAAAGCATCGTTGAACTCTTGAGGGTTCTCGAGGTAGCGACGAGAGATCTTCTCGTACTCAGGGTCGAAGCGAAGAGACAAATCGGTTGTCAACATGCTAGGCCTGTGCTTCTTGTTGGGGTCGTAGGCATCAGGGACGGTGGCGTCGGCGTCCTTGGCAACCCACTGGTGAGCGCCAGCAGGACTCTTTGTGAGCTCCCACTCGAACTGGAAGAGGTACTTGAGGTAGTCGTGGCTCCACTTGACGGGAGTGCTTGTCCAGGTGACTTCGATACCGGATGTGGTTGTGTCGGGACCCTTTCCGGACTTGTAGCTGTTGGACCATCCGAGACCCTGTTGGGAAAGGTCGGCACCTTCAGGCTCGGGGCCGACATGGTCGGTTGAGCCAGCTCCGTGGGTCTTTCCGACAGTGTGGCCACCGGCAATAAGAGCAACGGTCTCTTCGTCGTTCATGGCCATGCGGCCGAAGGTCTCGCGGATATCACGGGCGGCGGCGACAGGGTCAGGGTTGCCATCAGGACCCTCTGTTTATTGTTAGCGATGATCGTGGCGATAGCTGGAAGGGAAACATACCAGGGTTAACATAGATGAGACCATGGTGAGCAGCAGCCAAAGGCTTCTCGAGGTCTCGGTTGTGGATGTCCGTGTGCTCGGGCTGGTCGGAGTCAGTAGCACCAGGCTTAGTAGTTCCCTTGCTTCCGTTGGAGTAGCGGACGTCGTTTCCGAGCCAGGTATCCTCGCCACCGTAGTAGGTAGCCTCATCAGCCTCCCAGGTATCCTCTCGGCCACCAGCGAAGCCAAGGGTCTTGAAGCCCATGTCCTCGAGGGCGACGTTGCCAGCGAGGACAATCAGGTCAGCCCATGAGATCTTGTTACCGTACTTCTGCTTGATGGGCCAAAGTAGACGGCGGGCCTTATCGAGGGAAACGTTGTCGGGCCACGAGTTGAGGGGGGCGAAACGCTGTTGACCCTGCGAAGACCGTTAGAAACGAAGACAATTGAGTGGAAGGTTTGATGCTTACCTGTCGACCGCCACCACGACCATCAAAGACACGGTATGTTCCAACGCTGTGCCATGAGAGTCGCACCATGAGACCACCATAGTGGCCAAAGTCAGCAGGCCACCAATCCTGCGAATCGCTCATCAACTTGCGCAGATCCTCCTTGAGCGCGGGGAAGTCGAGCGAGTTGAAAGCCTCGGCATAGCTAAAGTTCTCGCCGTAGGGGTTGGTGACATTGCTGTGCTGGCGCAGAATGTTGGTCTTGAGAGACTCGGGCCACCACTTCTGGTGAGTGACGCCGTGTCCAGCAACGTTGGGCACCTTGGTGTGCGCAACGGGACACTTGCTCTCGGCCATATTGTATTGTGTTGTAGACAGAAATCTGGGTTTTGTTGCTGCTTTTGTGTTCAAAGTCCAGGTCCTCCTCGCTGTAGATAATGACAAAAGACGAGAAGAAAGAGACGAAGAGGAAGAAGACAGAGGAAGAAGGAACCGAGGCATGGGATAAGATGCGGGGGTGGAGTTTGGTGCCTCTTTTATAACGTAAGGTAACAAGAGGCGGATTGGCAAAAGACGGGCTCTGAGTGGAGTGGCAAGATGGAGTGAAAGAGGAGACCAGATGAGAGAGCCCGGGTCACTCTCGGGATCTCGTCAAAAGAGTCCGTTTGTCTGTTACTCGGGAACTTATGCCGGTTTCGTCAACAAGGTCAAGAGCTACCCACTGCAAGCCAAGTGCGGGGAAGCTATACCGATACAGCGCCCAGTGTAACTGTAACTACAGCGCATAACAAACACCCGGAATGCTTCGGCTTCGGAAGAGAGATACCCGCTAAGGAAGATCATGACATTTTAGAGTCAATCGCTTCAAAGAAACATCTAGAATATCATTTGCGAATGAATGATATCCTCGACTTTACTGTGAATTACACTTGGATTGATCGCCACAGGTGAATAACGTTTCGTCGCAAACACCCCGTGATCGGTTTAGTACCGGTCTAGCCCCGCTGAACAAAACAACCACAGCAACTGAACAGTCCAATTATCTGCGCTTTAACAGCCCGTTTGGTCATAGACTGCTTACATACACCTGGAAAAAAGAGGATCTGATGTGCCAGGGGATCTCACGTCTTTGCTGTAGCGCATTGCGGATTGGGCCCCGAGATGGTAGGCTAAAGAGCGGGGTCAACTTCCATCAAATGTTGTGTTTTCCGGACTGGGTTAAAAAGATGAGAGTCAGGCAATTGAATGGCATGGATACATCAATTTGTTACTTCTATATGATCCTGCTTTATTGACTTGATCAGTTCATTGACTGTATCATCAACAAAAGACAGTAACGTATGCTCATGAATGCGAATCTCTGTCTGATGCATGGTGATTTCATTGTTCCGCTTCTGTCGGAATGGTCCCCCACCATCCACACCCACAAGCCGAGTCGGAATCGCAAGCCAATCAACAGCCCCGCTTACATTTGGAATCATCTGCAGTTCATGGAATCAATTGCCTTCTCTTTGATCTCAGACATACAGACCGGTACCTGCGTCGGCGGCAGCCTCATTCTTTACCGAACGCCTCGTTACTCGGATCATCACAAATAGGCCGAGGCTTTAAGGAAAAGATCCAGAGGAAAAGCAACAGGGAATTGAACTGGTGACTTTCGCATGCACAAAAAAAGAAGGTGGACGATAGCATCGTTGATCCGATTCCGTAAAGAACCAGACCTAGCTACCATCCGTTAGTCTCGTCAAACATTGCGGTTGATATAGGCTTCGTAGAACATTTGTGAATATCGATCAATGTCTCGGCATCTCACAGCCAAATACGCGAGTGTATCGAGCGCCGACATTAATTTTCTTTGTGGCAGAGAATACCCCAGGATGGCTGATGAAAGCCTCGTCATCGAAAAATGTGATCAGTCGCCTCCTAAGACTCCTTCAAATGCAGGCCGACGACAGCTAAATAAATATCAATGAATTGAGGTGACTGCCCCAAGGCACTGCAGTTTGGCAAGAATGTAAACTTCCTTCTGATGGTTCGTAACGGTCGCTAGTGTTCTGACTCTGCGACAAGTAATTGTCCATCGCGACGTTGAGATAGACACGCAGTGCCGCAATTGAGCCAACTACGGGAATGAACTCTAATAAGGTGTCATTTTGGTTATTCCCTTCGACATTTCAGGCTAAAGTCAACGGTCATGGCTGTCACGCTGTGTACTGAGAACCAGGCGTTAAGGCTTGCTGAGAGGCTTGGTGGAGAGAAGCAAATGCGTTGAGGGTATGTTTGACGATGGCTTTACGATATAGTCACGAGAATCAGCATGGTTTATAGCAAGTAGAGGTCGGCGACAGACTGCTCTTTCTTTGTCACTCCATTCACCGAAGCTGTACTTGGATGGGCAATTGTACCGGACATGACAGTACACCGAACACCGATGGACTTCGGCCTTCGAAGAGCATCGATGTCCGTTGGTCAGCGGATTTGGGCGCTCTGATTATCGACCATGTATGTATGTCCTGACTTCTCGCACTTCGGAATCCGAACTCCAGGCCCTCAGGCAATCGGCGGTCCAGTGGCGTAGCAGAACATCATCTCATAGCTTTGACGCCGATGCTGATAAAATGTCCAACCGATGCGGCAGGACTGGCCGTCTCCCATGGTGTTCGGTGAGCATGTTGTCGAGTCCGTAGGAGCCCAGACATCCGCGCGATATTGTCCTCGGTGTAGTCAAGTAGCCATCGCTGAGCAACAAATTAACTGATCTCCGATGGAGCGCATCAGACAAAGTCGACATTAGGAGTTGCATATCGGTGGCATGGCACAGGCGCTGGGCATTGAGACAAGACCGAACTGTACATGTCGCACTTGCACGGAAATCCGTGGCGCCAGAACTGCCCGTCGGCTTTGGTCTCCTGTGGTAATCCGATGGTCTCTCGGAGCAGCTCAAGACTAGATGCCGATGGACTCATCCTCGGACTTCGCAGCAAAGAAGCAATGTCTCTCGCCGTATCACGACTATCTGGTATGGCGATTGTATGTATTCAATCGTTCGATCGCGTGCAGGGTGGACTTCGCCTGGCTTGAGCTTGGCGCAAGGTATCGGAGAGAATCAAGTACGGTCGCATTCACGGACTTCGATGACTCGGGGCTCGATGGATCGGATTTCAGTCGATGCAAGGGGCTCGGCAGTCCTGAACACTGCTGGAAGCGTATCGCAACATTCGATCTGTGAGGGAGATAATCGGCAAGCGGTGTCGCGTTGATGTCGAGCACATGGCTATCTTGGGATTCGGATGACCGTCGCCCATGAATGCAGCTGAAGCGTAGGCTCCCGAAGCGCCGATGTCCTGGAAGTTGGAAGAAGTTTTCTGGAAACCACCGCGGCATTGGTGAGTACTACTGAGAGCGCATCATGACTTTCGATGTGAGTGGAGGGTATTCGGCGACCGCTGCCACATCGTCAAGCATATAGCTTTCATGGGGATCGGGTCGAGCTTCGGCGACAGGCTCTGGAGCGAATCGCAGTGTTCTTTCCAAACTCCTAGCTGGTATGAGTTGGGAGGTGGTCGCTGGGACAGGATCACGTTTGGAGGGACTGTCAAGGCACGTCGCAATATCAGCTTCGAAGGCTATCGACAACCAAGGCAAAGGCGATGTTTTCTAGAGGAGCGACGACTAGGTGAATTGTCGCAGAGGATATTCCAGCTGTCTCGTCTAATGTCTCAGGGTCTCGGGGTCAGTAGACGATTGGTCAACCATGTAAAGTGAACACAGCCAGGGGACGTCGCAGAACTATCTTCGATGGATGGCTACAGGTGAGTTGAAGAGATGGTGGATTTCTATGAGGCATCAGTAAGCCGCTTGTACGGAGCAAGAAGTCATGCGCCCGAGCATACAGCCACGAACTGGCAATAGAAGCGTGTCGCGGTCTACTTCTCGTTGTTCTTTAGCACGCAGCTCAGCTTAGCCCTGGCGGCTGGCGGCGGCTGGCTGGACATGGGAAAAAACGAAAGGCATGATCGGTCGGACATGCACTGTGGGTAAGAAGAGATCAGTTGCTGGATGGGCGAAACCCGGGCTGCAATGCTTCAAGCTCCAGAACAGAAACGCGATCGCGTCGCGGAGACAAATCGCCGCGCTTCTTCGCGCGTCTATGACGTCATCTGTGGCATTATCTTATCGATAGCTGTTATCGAGCCAATTAGACCGTGTAGAGTGGGGATATGGCTTAAGCTGGGAACCTCTTGTCAAATCGAGAATGAATTTTGGGCAAGCTTAGATGAAGAGAACTCAAATGATCTAAATTCTCAGATCTCAACGCGTAACGCCAAACTGTATTTTTCCCTATTAGAACTTGATCTGGCGAACTTAGAAAAATATGTTTTATACCGAGAAGAGTATTTTTAATGCTAAAACTGGAGGTAAAGTGCACTTCCAATGTTGGATTTTTCGAGGTTCGATGCTGTGGAGCTACCCTAGAGCCACAAATACCTTATCTTCCACGCCGCTATCGGCCTACCACCGATAAGCTTAATGGGTGGGTCTACTTCGGCGCGCTGCCATCTTGGCTGGCCTGCCTCTGCTCGGCGCAAGTTAAGCATAACTCGGCAAACAACAGACCAGACCCCATTGCCGAATCGATCCTCCTTGTCAAGCTTCTTTCACTCCCATTTAATGCCGACATTGGGGGTCGCGCCGTTGAAAGCGCATTCTTCCACCAGTCAGATGTCATTCTGATGCAAGCCCCCAACGTGGGGTAAGCTCTCTTCAAATACCGTCATCAACCCAACCTCACTCAAAGCTTCACCAAACACATTTCTCCAATTTGTTGCAGTATTCAAAATGTCAAACAAGCTATCTAGTTCACTGGCTGAGGCCAAGCTAGTCCCTGGCCCGGCTGCCAGTCTTATTCCCGAGGACTTCAAGCCTAGCACGGATCTGCGCGTCTCGTTTGATGGGAAGGACGTTGAGATGGGCAACTTGTTTCGCGCAAGTGAGTGCAAGCGCTCACCGAGTGTCTTGTTTGACCAAGAGGTATGTCAACCGGATTCGAATGCGATTATTTACTTACGATATTCGTCTAGGCTGATGCGCCGGGTGATGCTACGTACATGCTTCTCCTCGTCGACCCTGATGCGCCGACACCTGATGACCCTAAGTTTGCGTTCTGGCGACACTGGGTTCTTCCTGGATTAAGACCTTTGGGAAGCGCGGATGCTGTTGCCCAGATCCAGCCAGCGCTGACACAGTACTTGGGACCTGGACCCAAGGATGAGTAAGGCAATGTGTTCCTGAGCGCGAGCTTTGTTACTGACAAGATCCCAGCTCCAAGCCACACAGATATTTATTACTTCTGTACCGGCAGCCCGCAGATCTAGACCTGGCGAAGGATGATGTTGGAGGCGAGGAGTTTGAGCAACGACGATCTTTCGATACTGCCAAGTTCGCGGAGAAGTATGGCCTACGACTAGTCGGCGCCAACTGGTTCCTCGGCGCTGGAGATGGCTGGAAGGAGTAATGCGACAAGATCAAGAAGTCCATATGGACAGCAAATGTTGTTCAAATACTACCACATGAAGCCATCGCGACTTTGACTCAACCTGTCCCACCGTATTCGTCGAACACCGTGTTCTTCATTTTCACATCACTAACACAAAGTCCGAAAGAACTGGAAGGCAAAGTGAATACCATTATTCAATACGTTAATCATACATCTAAGAAACTGTACAGTTGACTCTAAGTAAGCTCCTGGCCCATCCTAGTTGCTGCTAACACCGTTGTTGATAAGCTTGTTAACAGTGTCGCGAGGGACGCTTGCAACAACTCCGTCAAGAGCCTCAGAAGCGATGTACTCGCAAAGGCCCTCAGCCTTCTTTCCCAATCCCATGAAGTAAGCAGCCAGACCAGCAACGTGGGGCGAAGCCATGGAAGTTCCAGAGATGGTGTTGGTCTGACCACCGGGCCAGGTGCTCAGGATATCGCTACCGGGAGCCAGAACATCGACGACCTCGCCGAAGTTGGAGAAGTAAGAGAGTGTGTCGTTGCGGGTGGTTGAGCCGACAGTGCAGGCACTCTCTTCGGAGGCGGGGGATGAGTTGGCGGCGTCGACGGCTTCGTTACCGGCTGCGACGGCGAGGAAGAGACCAGCATCGACGATGCTCTTGGCAGCGTTGTTGACAGCTCCGGAGCGCTCACCACCGAGAGACATGTTGACGACGGCGCCCTTGGGGCAGTTCTTGGAGTCGGCGTGGCCAGCGACGTAGTCCATACCAGCGATGACAGCGGAGTTGGTGCCAGAACCATCGTCGCCAAGGACCTTGACGGCGTAGAGGTTGGTCTTCTTGGCGACACCGTAGGTGGTGGAGCCGATGGTTCCAGCGACGTGGGTGCCGTGACCTTGGCCATCGCCGTCGCGGCCACCAGCAAAGTTCTTCAGGAAGGTGGCGCGGCCATCGAAGTCCTGCTAGCGTTAGAACCAAGTCATTCTGGAATCTGGGGTAAACTTACAGGGTGCTCGACATCGATACCGGTGTCGATGACATAAGCGCAAGTACCCTCACCGGCGCTCTCGTCGTAGGTGTAAGTCTTGCTACCAGGTCGGGAGCTGGAAAGACGAGCGATACCCCAAGGAGCATTGTTCTGCTCCTCGGTAGCCTTGATGGTGATGACGGCATCCTGCTCAATGTACTCGACCTGCAGATTGTCAGTATGATGATCCTTGTCGATCGGGATCCGTGCGACTAACATTAGGGTCGTGCTTGAGCTTCTCAATCTCATCATCCTTGAGACTACCCGCAAAACCGCGGAAGCTCTTGGTGTAGGTGTAATCGGCATTAGCCTGGAGAGTCGAAACAGTGTTGTCAACAGAAGCAGCTTGAACGCCGCTCTTCATCTTGACGATGTACTTGCCATCGACAAGCTTGACTCCGCGAGGTCGGATGACGGGAGCAGGCTCAGCTCGTCGAGAGACTGAGGATGAAGGAGCGGCCAGCGCAAAGGGCAAAAGAGCGAGAAGAGTAGCGGAACGCATTTTGATAAAGATTGTCGAAAGTTGGTGTTTTCGAAAAAGAAAGTGAGTGTTGTAGTAAGTGAATGTAGTTGTTGACTCTGCTGTAAAGACTGAAGAGGCTGATGAGATGGGATGAGATGAGATGAAGTTCTGGAGACACAAGCATCTATTTATCTAAATGCTTCATCTCCTTTAATCTTGTTCATCTTGTTCGGCTGTCAGTAGTCGTTCGGCACCTAGACCTATCGTGTCTGGACATGTGCACCTGCTCCGATGATCGCCATCGCTTGGAGATAGTGGACATCCTTGCTTGCAGCCACTACCTGCCTAAACAGCCACGGCAGTGTGCCGATCCCACACATCACGACCCCTGTCGAGGTATAGCATGAAATACTAACGATAACGGTATCAGCCAACCGAAACGTTTCGTGGCGTGGTCAAGTTTGACAATGCACGGTTTGCCACGAGGGCGAATCGTACAAAAGGAGTGCATAATTAATGAGATGCCTTGGTTTTCTGCTATGACTGGTTATCCCATTACCGCCAGGTCTGTGGAGTTGCGAATTAGCATTGTTGATCTCTCACCAATCAGAGATGCGAAATGGCCAATCTGCCCATGTAACGATATCGGCCGAGGCGATGGACCAATGGCGACGATCAATTGCCTTGGTAGGGAGCTGGTTTCATGTCTGATCCCCTGAACACGTCAAAAGGTCTTGGGACTTTCTCGATATATCAGAGGACCTTTTGAGGAAATTAACAGGAACAGATAAAAGTTCCAATCACGAGCAATTGTTCTTTATCTCAAGCAATACAGGGGTATTCGGTGCCGAGTTTTGGAAGGAGAAGCTTGAATTCTAGAGGCTAAGGGTAAAAGCTCCGACGTAGATCTTCACATTGTGCCCCTTGCATTTGCGAAAAATGCTTGTCTGGTCTGTTGCTTTAAGCGAGATACGCACAACATTTGCCTCACTTTATTTTGCTACCGGAAGATTGCCAATTCGAGCGATTGCGACGATAAATGGCAAGGTTATCCTGTATTTGAACCTGGGACTACTCAGTACGGGGAACATATTCCCCAATTAGAAAGCTTTCTTTCACCAAAAGATGGGGAGCTGGCGCAACGGTAGCGCGTCAGATTCCAGTTAGCTGTTCCACAGCGTAATTCGGGGATTCCTGAAGGTTATCGGTTCAAATCCGGTGTTCCTCATTCTTTCTTTTTTGCTTCTTTTTGCTTCCTTTTTTTCCAACGCCTGCAATCGGCGAACCATCATTTATTTCAACAACATGCGAACAATAATTCGTCATCGGTGTTTTACTTAATTGTTGACGGCCCAGCGTAATTGGTCATTGGGAGCGTCCCAGAAACTGCCGTCATCTTTTGCCGTATTCCTGAAGCAATTAAACAAACGAATCATTTTTCAGTTTCCACGTTTTGTGCATTCATCAGGGTGTCGTAAGAATTGGCTACCAAAAGCCTAAGAGATGAAATGATTTATTCGTTTTAGGATATCTTAGAATAGCACTTTAGGCTTCTTTATTTCGACGCCCTAAACTTGGAGCATCATCTTTCTGTTACTTACTTAGTATTGATCAGGTATTCGCAGGATCTCATTGGTATGTCCATAAAGTGTGTGTGTGTCATTGTGGCCATACTAATAGCCGGGCATATATATACAGAAGTTAAACCTAGTTCATCACCTTTTCCTTCAACAGTAAACTATCATAACACTCATACACCTATCTAACAGCTCTTAGTAACACCAGATGTAGTGCAGAACGTTCCATCAGGTCCAGACCCGATCTTGGAAGGCTCAGCGCCGTTCGAGTTACCCTGGTAGCGGTCGCAGTACTTGCCAGCGTTCTGGCAAGTGTTGCTGATCTTGCAGGTATCACCGTAGTTGGTGTTGATGCCACAGAGGACACCACCGTTGACAGCGACAGAGTTCTGGATGACGACATTGCGAGGACCGCCGTTGTCCTTGCAGTTGCCGCAGCTCCGGACCAACTTGCCGTAGTTTTGAGCGTAGAAGTCCTTGATTTGGACAGTTCCTCGGCCGTTGAACTGGATGATCTTGTCATCGGCGTTGAAGGCACCTCCGCCGTTGATGAATGATGTACCGCTGGTTTGCTTAAGGGTGATTGCATCCTCGCAGACATCGGCCCACCAGACGTTGTTCAGAGTGCTGATCAAAGGTTAGAAATGGCGCTATATCTATGCAGTACTCTGAAACCTACCAAGTTCCCTTGCAATGAACACCCTCGGCTTGAGAAGCACCGATGATGACGTTGGAAAGAGTAGCACCGTTCTCGAGAATGAACATAGCGTCCTTCTCACCAGTCTCCGTCTGACCTTGGCAAACATTGGCTAGCCCACGTTAGTTTGATCCCTTATTGTAATGTACATGTATGACTTACTGCTTCGCTCGAATCGCTTCATGCCACCGTCATAGCTGCCCTTGACAGGAACAGCAGTAGGGAAAGAGGTGACACCAGCAGACTTGGGAAGAGTCTTGGTGACAGCGGCGGAAGAGACGCCAGCGAGGGCGAGGATAGTGATGTACTTCATGCTGGGTGAAAGGTGATAGTAAAGATGTCTGTGTTAATGAGGCCGAGTTGTGGTGTATCGAATGAAGTAATGGAAGACTCTTGGCTCACAGGATTTACCATTCTTTATATAGCCATCGCTAATCGTATGTCTTTGACTTTTCCTCACCGCGATGCATTGCTCATTACCGGAGACCCTGAGGGTTCTCAGTCTGGTCGCACCAATAAACTTTGGAAAATGACGAGCGAGTCCCAAAGCGGCAAGCTAGCTGTCTCCGTTTGATGTTACATCTCCAGCCTTCCCCAACGCTCATTCGAGGAAACGAGCTTCCAAATTCTCCGTCTGTCCATCGCATTTGGTCAAACCAATCACACCGCTTCCGCATTCTCAATCCAGTCACCTGGCTAAACAAGCATTTTTGCCAAAGTCTGGGGTAAGGCGAGCTCTATTCCCAAAAGTCGCAAGTGAAGCATGGGGATGATAGCGAGCTAGTGGGATAAGACTGGTCTCGATTGGCGGGGTTATCTGGGGATGTTGTTGAGAGAATGGATCCACCAATGGTACCTTGTTTTAAGCTTATGATGATCGTGATATATGTTTGAGTTGGAGGTCTGGACGGGATCTTCGCAGGCATTTGGGGATCGAGGTTGCAGTGTTGTGGGAGGGACTTGTTTCTGTGCCGTGTGATGCTCGTGTTCCTGGTTGCAGTGTTCTAGACTTTGGGGGCTACTTGAGATAAGATTGATGTCCAGAATTTATCGTTTCAAGGGAAAAGCACTTCGACTGTGACGACTTTCCCACCCTTTCATGAAACTCAGAGCCGTGAGAGAAACATAGATTCTGATGTCTGCGTCACATGAGAGAGGAGATCCTACAGAACCAATATTTGACAACTTCAAACTTACTTCGAACAAGTGCTATACACGGCGATCCGGGTTATTAAAGAGTTTGATCTATATTGCCAAGGATATGGTTCGTTTCGTGTAGATACCGAAAGACCCTTGGCTCTCGGCAACAAGTTTGGGGGATCTGCAGTGTATCATGTAAACGTCATAGGATATACCCCAACGAAGAGGTCGGGGTAATTTGTACGTGTTTAATCCTCGTACGTGCAATAACGAAAGTATGTAGAGAGAGTGAAACTGTGATGTAAGAAACTTGGCAAACTTGAGTTGTCCCGTCTAGGATAGGGCCAGGACGATTGAATGTGTATGTGTATTCATGATAGCCTAGAATCACTGTAAATTCCTCATGGTACAGTTGGTGCACCACGTGTCAAGAACCATTGCTCTTGCTGAGATCTATGCTATTCTCACGGCCGAGTTGTTGACAATACCAAACTTCATCGTAATGCAATGGTCTAAGTACTGGCACAGTCAAGCCTTGAATGGGCGTCAGGGTGTCAGAAGAATTGGCTATCAAGACCCTAAGAGACGAAATAATTTAGCTAATTTATGTAAACTTAGAACAGCACTTAGGCTACTTTATTTTAGCGCCCTAAAACGTAGTCAACTTAATGATAAAAAGCCCATCCGAAAAACACCATCCCGGACTCCCAACCATCAAACACCAAACACCTCTCATCAGTGGGGCTTTTTCATGTGCCTATCGCGGCTGCCCTTACCCTTGTACGCCTTGTTGCCCCCATCAACTGTACACGGCCAGTTTTTCGCGTCCGAATGCGTTGCCATGTGTACCTCCAGACTTGCTGGTCTGGCGGTACGAAACCCACAACCCGGAACCGAGCACACATACTTCTCTCTGGGCCCAGAGTGCTCGCGGTTCTTGTGATCAACCAATTCCTGCGAGTTGGCGACCACCTCGCCACATATATCACAAGCCACGGGTGAGTTGTGCATCTTCGTGAAGTGGGTATCACGCGTACTCTCCTGTCCAAAGAACAGGCCGCACCCAGGGCAATCGCAGGGCCAGATCTTCTCGCCAAGGTGCACAGTGGCTTGATGAATCTCGAGCTGGATATTGTTGGCGGACGAGAAGGGACACTCATCACAGAAAAAGGCTCGATACTTGTCATGGCGGAACTTGTGATGCCGCATGAGAGCCTTCTTGCTGCGAGCCCTGTACTCGCACGAGTCCCGATCACAAGCCCACGGCTTCCGCGCAGGCGCAATCCAATGGTCGTGGTCCACACTCTTCTGCACAGGATTGACAGGAACAACCTGCCAGTCGCGCTGGGAGCCCGCAACCGCGTGTTCCTACCTATAGTGTCGAAGCAAGAGGCCAGCATTGACGAAATGCTGGGGGCACTCCCCACAGCCGAAGTCGAGAGCTTGGACTTCTTCTTCTCGGGATGCAGGCACCCAAGGCTCGATCCTTTGGAGTGGCATCGAAAAAGCTGGCGTTAGCGGCGTCGGTCTGATGGAGTCGTCCTATCGTCCCTTCCAAACCTTGTCGCCGAGAACCAGGTCGACCCTGAAGAAACTGTGGTGCAGGGGGACAGCTGCGAGCGTGGCAGGAATCGATGGCCAGTCACTTGTAGCACAGTTCCTCATGCTGTGGTTGGTGCACCATGTGTCGATAACCACTGTGCTCTTGCTGAGATCGATGCCATTCTCGGGGTCAAAGACCTTACCCTCAACCATACCGAACTTCATGCCAATACCGTGGTCGGGGCTCTTGCAAAGCGAAGCCTTGAATGGGTTTCTCTTCCAGGGAACAATCGGTAGGTTCCATCGATCAAGTATGTGGAACCGGATCTCCCTCGTTGCAGTCGGCTTCTGGAACTCAAGGCCCCGAAGCTTATCACCCAAACAGCAGAATAAAGTGACTGGTCCGGTCTTAGACCCGTATATACTAAGTTTAGAAGAGCTAATCTAATCTTTATGATATAGTTCAAAAGTATTATACTAATCTTTGTCTAAGTTATCCGACCCTGGGGAATTAGGCATCCTCGCTTGTCATGTGAATTTGATATGAATTGAGATGCTCTCAGATATAGTCAGGCTAATTCGAAGCTCTCTGGGCAGGGTAATGGGATGAAGGAGAAGGATGAGCATGTTCATTATTCTGAGATGGTGACTGGTGGGCCTGGTGACGTCGCTTTGAGCGAAAGAGGTTTCTTGGCTGTTGAGAAAGGCTGCATCTTGGACACTTCCAGCTCTTTGTTCTTGTTCTCAACACAGTTAGATAAGAAGCCTCTCTTGAACTGACTGGCCTGACTGGTCAGGAAGTTGCTGTTTGCCAACTCCAGCTACGTTGCAGCAGGATGCAACACTGGTTCCATACGGCGATCTGCACGGTCGATCAATAGCTGACAAGACCCTGAGAAAGTGAAAGGTGGATACTCTACCGACAGGAAGACTATGGGAATCTGAGTCGTCATTTTTGATACTGTTCTTTAAGCGTTGCACTTGAACCCACATGAGTCACTGTTTTCAGCAATACGTCTCTTCGACACAACTAACCACTTGCCGTTACAGACCCCAGCCTGCTCCCCAACGTGCCAGAATCACAATAGTCAAGAAAGGCAAAGAAATTAAAGCTGTAATGTTTCCGCAGCAGCAAGCTTATAATGTTGAAAACCACCGCCCTCCTAGCTCAGGTTGCTTGGCCGAGAAGTGGCATGGGCGTTCTCGCATAAATGCTCCAACCAAGCAAAGCAAAGACCTCTGCTTACTGAAGATTGGACGAAATTTCGTATAGTCTCGTCTAATATTCGCGTTCATGCAGAGAGTACCACAATCGTATGATGGTTGCATTGACGGTGGCTGTGCAGCATCACAGGGCCAGCCACACTTTCTCGAGACATAGACTGTTGGAACACACGATCTGTGGCTCGAGTTCTAGATAGGCTACTGCACGATAGATATGCGAAAACTATCGAGCGATCGGGAGCACTAGTTCGGAGTTTTCAAGTTTAAATGGTATGCGAGAGTTTAACTGATACGATATGTTGAGCCGACCACATATGCGAGATTGCCAGTCGTGTTTATAAGTTCATTGAAAGTTCAAACGAACTCTTTTGAAGAAATGCTTGGTTTCAAATCTTTGTTTATTGTCTGGAGGTCACTGGCGATCATTCATTTGTTGTAGATAAAAACGGTCCTAGGAAACCACAGAAAAGCGCAGTCGCGAGGACACTCTTCAGCGAATCCTGACAATTTACGCTTAAAGACCAAATATACACATTCATGTTCTCTAGGAAATTGCTTTTCCTCAAATTACCTTTCAGAAGCCATGTGTAGGGTATTTCCTGCGCTGTGATCTCCAGAAAATTTGAACCCGGCGTACCCGAAACACCAAAAAGTCCGATGATATGATCGATATACAACTCCTTACACAAAACTTACCATACGAAAACTTCAACGGACCGTGATTCCGGAGTCGTACGTTCATAAACACCAAGAACCACCATGTGAACAGCAGAAATTTCCACTACCACCCGCAAGATGCTGGCAAATGCGGAGGATGCGGGATACTTTCGCTTGCCCGCCCTCTCCGGTCCCCCCTTCTCAAAGGACCGATAAGCCCAAAATAAAGAACAGCTCGCATGCAGACCATAAAAAGGGGGTGCGGAGGAAGTTGGCGTTGGGTCCTCTTGTTCTCTGGGGGAGGCGACAACGTGAACCCGCCCCTTCGGCGTAGGCTGGAGAAATTCGACCGAGATTTTGGCCTCGCTCACGGTGATTGGAACTGGGGAAGGGGGAAGGACGTGTGGGTAACACCGAGGAAGCTGTCGAGGAACGCCGATCCGGGTGCGTTATGGTTATGACGGGTTGTGTCTCCCCCAGATGGAGAGAGTGAGGGGATTTGAGACGAGACACTGGAGTTGGAGATGCTTGGACGTTGTACGTCAACGGTTTTTCCCTCGAGACGGGAAGTGAGTTTGGGCTGTGATAGCCGCAGCCATGGCGTTAAACATTTACAAGCTTAGACTTTCAACGGCCCTAGCTCACTTAATATCAGATATTAATATGAAACTCCTTTAAGAAAGCTCTTCAGGTCACACGCTCCTTTACCCAGTTGGCCAGACAGTTCCAGACTGCAATAGTTCAACACGGTTAATTCTAATTTCGGTTCGTGTATATTTCTTTGTAAAAGGTTTGTCACGAGAATGCAACAGAGGTAAGCAGCTGCAAACGTCATTCGACAAGATGCCATGAATCAGGCCTTTGTCGACTGTTCACGATGATGCATTCCGGCTTCCTCCATTTCTCCATAGTCTGGACTCGGCCTGTTTCCAAGGATACGGCGCTTCTCCATGTCCTGTCAACCCGCGATCTGGTGCTTTTGTTCTTCTCCGCGATTGCTTGAAGTCGTCGATGGGAATGGGGGGAGTGAGGGAGTGAGGTTCCGTAACGTAACGTAGAGACTGGATCCACCTCGAAAACGGCTCAAACGTTCGGGTCCGAATGAAATCTTTGAACAGGCTCCGCTAATTAATGGGGCCCGATATCGAGTACCGCCGAATGTCTTTTTCGGCCCGTGTGGGTACGGTAGAGAGCAGAAGCCATGGCGTTTCCACCCGTTGCAGAGCCGCATCAGCAGGGCAAATGATGTTATGGATGGGTCCAGGGGTAATGGAGGCTCTGCGGGAAGGGCGAAGCCAAGGCAAGCCAGGGCTTTGAGAAAAAAAGGTCTGGTGATGATTGAGGCTCGGGAGGCAAACATGTGATGGTGATACCACTCGAAAAGCATCACGATTGCAGTGGTAAAAATGTAGAATTACAGTAATTATTGTTCTACCTACGTACCAGGTTAGGCAATGAGTGTCGCAGATTGGCTCAATGCCTGCTCTCGGTCTTATCTCGCATGCTTTGTTCTCATCTGTTCCAATTGACTTTCCAAGGCTTATCAGTTTGACCGAGCGACGCAATGCTACTCGCTCTCAATCCATGAACTCTGCGACAAGAATGGAGCAACTACAGTGAAAAGCTCCGCTCAATTCGGCCGGTCTCAACGGCGTGGATAAGACTCGAGACATTTGGCCGAGTATTCACCATTGGCAGAGAGTAATGGGCTGTTGTAGATTACCTCACTGTAAAAAAATTATTAAGGCGAAATGCACGGCAATTGCAAGCGTCGGATATAGCGTCGAGAACAAGATCAGATCAGATCCGGTATCTCGCGGGAGTTTAAGTGCCGTGACAATAACATCATACTGGCCACAATGGGCGACAGCTAAGAAAAAAATTAAAACACCAGATTCTGACATTCGGAAATAAAACTCTGCGCGAGTTCCGATGCTGCCTTTCCTAATGCAGTCGGACCGAGATTCGGCGCCTCTCGGTGTCATATCATCAAGGAAATGGGGCTCAGCGGACAAGGCGAGCGTCGGAAATATGAGGAAGCTGACTAGTGTTGCGAAATGATCAGAAGTTGATGGAATTGAGTAAATCAACCATGGTAAATCGTCTTGAACAAAATGAAGAAGAGATGAATGCTTTTGCTGTCTCTTGGTATCTCTCCCATCTTCAAAGGGTCTTGATTGAACTGCCGCATGAACGCAGACTCTGCCGACGATCATCGACGCCAAGAGATGAGACCAGAAGCCGGATAGAAGCAAAAACTGGATCAAGAGAACAAAAGAATGGGTCACGTGGGCCCATTAATCAGCTTAGAAAGGGTCCAAGTGCGTCATCAATGCCGAAGGGCGGCCGGCAATACGGTAACAGGAGAGACAAGAAAAAATTGTCACCCCACGTAGGGGACCGGCCAACTCTGGATCGGTCCACCGTTTTCTGAACGGAGATGAATCTGGATTAAGCTGAAGCTAGGGGACCTCCGTGGAACCAATCAGCCCACGAGGGGGTGTGTCGTAGAGTGGTCCCGGAAACTGCATGATGGGATACCCATTGCAGTCCATTCCAGGAACACACACGCCTTCAACAGTAAGCAATTCTCAACTCAAACCCCATGACGTGAGTCTCCGGGCCTTCTATTCACAGATGCTCCGCTATTACTCCAAGTCTTTTACCTTCTCACCCACGTCAGTCTCCGCAACTCGTTTGCTCCAAGCCCCCCGGGGTTTGAGTTAGCTTTTTTTTTACTTTTCGTTCTGGAGCATGACCATCCAAGAATGTCATGAGATGGGACCCATGGTCTGAAAGCTCGGTGCCCGCGATGTGTACTTGGCGATCATCTCCACAATAAACGATGGTAAAAAAGGGCCATCGTCGCTCTTTAATTTCGCTGTTTGTTCTGGCTCACCACCACATCTTGTGTACAACACACTTCAACATTCATACATTCTACTATCAATTGGTCAATTGACCTCTTCAACATGAAGTTTTTCAGCTCTAAACGCCAAGAGCATGCCGCCGAGGGCGAGCATCTCGAGCGCAGAAAGACTCCCGATACCGATGGCCATGTCACCTTCCTGGCCTGCTTTATGGGCTTAACAGCGTCTTTTGGCGGATTTCTTTTCGGATACACTAGGTTTGTGCATTCTATCCTGTTTGTTGGTGTTGTGGTTGCTAATATGATTCCAGTGGTCAAGTTTCGGGATACTTCCTCATGAACGACTACGGCGCCCGCTTTGGCGAACCCGACGGAAATGGCAACTACGAATTCAGCGCTGCTCGACAGGGAACAATCACTGGTCTTCTCTCTATTGGATGTTTGATTGGTGCTCTGATTGCCGGTAACCTTTGCGACACCATCGGTCGCCGCCTGACCATCTCTGCTTCCGCCCTCTGGACCTGCGTCGGTACTGTCATCGAAGTAGCCTCTATGCACGCTTGGTACCAACATGCTATCGGTCGTCTCGTCACTGGTGTCGGTATCGGTGCTCTCTCCGTCGCCGTTCCCATGTACCAGTCCGAGTCTGCTCCTGCCATCATTCGAGGTATCATTGTCTCTTGCTACCAGCTCATGGTCACCCTCGGTATCTGGTGCGCTGAGATGGTCAACTGGGGTACCAACCACTACGACGGCAGCGCCTCTTGGAGAATTCCCAACGGTCTCAACTTCCTCTGGGCCCTTCTTCTCGGTGTTGGCATTCTCTTCCTCCCCGAGTCTCCTCGATTCGCCTACCGAAAGGGTAAGGAGGAGGAAGCTCGCAACAACATCGCTCGCCTTGCTGGTCTCGAGCCCAACTCCCCCAGTGTCAACCGCCAGATCGATGAGATCCGTGAGAAGCTTGAGGAGGAGCGCTCCCTGCCTGAGACCCGCCTTATTGAGATTTTCACTGGTGACCGCATGATGTACCGTACCATCCTCGGTATTGTTCTCCAGGCCGGTCAGCAGCTCACTGGTATCAACTTCTTCTTCTACTTCGGTACCACCGTCTTTGCTTCCACTGGTCTCAAGGACTCTTACGTCACTCAGCTCATTCTCGGATCTGTCAACGCTTTCTGTACCTTCGGCGGTCTCTATGTCGTCCAGAAGTGTGGTCGCCGTATCTCTCTCATGATCGGTGCCGCTTGGATGATGATGTGCTTCCTCATCTACGCCTTCGTTGGTCACTTCGCTCTCGACCGTGACGACCCTCAAAGCACCCCCGCTGCCGGTACCGTTCTCGTTACCTTCTCTTGCTTGGCCATTGTCGCCTTCGCTACTACCTGGGGTCCCCTTGTCTGGGCTGTCGTCGCCGAGATGTACCCTTCTCAGTACCGATCTCGCTGCATGGCTATCGCCACTGCCACCAACTGGCTCTTCAACTTCCTCATTGGTTTCTTGTAAGTTGACTCATCGTGACGCATAATTGAAACATCTCACTAACATTGTCTCAGCACTCGCTTCATCACTGATGCCATTGACTACTTCTACGGTCTCGTCTACGCCGGATGTTGTGCTGCCCTCGTCTTCATTGTCTTCTTCTTCGTCATCGAGTCCAAGGACCGCACCCTCGAGGAGATTGACACAATGTACCGCCAGAAGGTCAACCCCATTACCTCCTCCAAGTGGGTTCCCAGCAACAACAACTCCAAGGTCGCCCGTGAGGGTGTCACCGATGAGGAGGCTTCTTCTTAAACAACCACCAACCACCAACCACCACTTATACAAAACACACATCACGCTATAGACATACACTATAGAAGCAGCCGGACTGGAATGCCGGCGAGTAACGATTAGACGGACGTTGCATTTAAAAATTATATTCATGAGGTGAAGGGGAATGAGGAGGTACATAAAGATGAAACAGTATTATATATCCTTGTATTTAGCAGCATATTGCGATTAATATCATTTCGCTACGTTTTCGAACACTCTCAAAGTCCCTAATTCTGCTGATTTGAACTGTGCGGCTTGATAACTGACCTTAGCAAAAACTTGAATAGGTTTTACATGGTGATCAATTGAGTCATCATGGTCGAGTCACAGTGACACGGTCGCCAATCATTGAAGCCATTTACAATCTCGATGACCAAAGATCTTCAATTGACTTGCCAACCACGAGGCACAGCGACGCGGGATGTGCTGACTGTCGATCCCTAAGCTTAAGCTTCAAGCTTAACCCGTCGTTGGTGGGCAGCAAGCCCAAAGTCCATTACAGTTTGGCTATGAATCATGACCCTAACACTTAATCTTCAGCACCCATTCCATTGTAAGGTCGCTGGAACTCAATTGAACGGCACGGTATCCCCCGCAAGGATCGACATCGTGGCCTGATTTTAAATCTCCTTGTCAAACGTCTTGTCAACCGAGTCGGACACGGAGGTCGGAGGTCGGAGGTCGGCGGGATTGCCGAATTGGGCAACTCCTTCGTCCGACTCCGATCAGGGCTGAAGCAACGTGAACCTGGCGCGCTAGGATTCTTGACAGCAAGCCACTCGCAGTAACTTGCGTTTAATGACCAATTGGGCGTTGTAGGGCTTGGGATGGGGCGTGTCTGACAACTTGCGATGTTGCAAGGCTAGGCTGTAAGAGGCCACCGTTTGCAGGTGGCTGGCTGACTTCGGCTTGCAACAAACGGTACGAGGAACGGCTTACAGCTGAGCTGGGATAGCCGATTCTGTATCCTACGCGCTCGCTGCCTCGTAGAAAGGAGCATTCAGGGATATCATTGACTCTCTGATGCAGGTGCCATTGTAGAAAATGCGGTTCGGTCAAGTTCCAAGACGGGTTGACTGTATTTTGCTGTTCAATGTATCCTCTTATCCTTTGCCACAACACTTGGCTTTTTTGATGAGAAGTAAATTTAAGATAGCAGAGTTTTGCTGGACAATTGCCTATGCTCGTGTCCATTTGATGGTCTAGACGACCCAGCCACCATGGCAGTAGCAGTGAAGTTGTCACGAGTTACACACTGCATGTTCTTGACATGTTGCCATCGAACTGCATATGTTCAGTCTAGTGCGAGCATCGGAGTCATGATGTCTCAAAACTGTAACTTTAAAATAGAGTAGTCCAAGTCGTAGTCTAACCTTGCATAAGGTGACCAAGCCATGTCGTCTCTTGTGCTCTCGACGGCCAATTCTTTCGACACTCTGACGTCAGTGAACTTGCAAATCTCTTGTCATTTCGCTATCGTTATAAAACATTTACGCTAATTTTACATAAAATGTGGCCATTTGGATGCAATCTGCCAAGCGGTAACAGTCGATAACCTTTCTTCAGGTTGCCAACCTTGGATACCCCCGAATACATTGACCCCCGAGTAGACGATCTCCTGATCGACCAGTGTAAGAACGCCAAATGAGGATAGTTGGTCCCCATAGAGATGTCAAGATTCTGATCAAAGACAATATCGGCCCCGTGGGCTGATACGGCTGTAGTTCGTACCTTTTGGCCAGACATATCAGGCAGAAGAAGCTCAAGCTCGACGTACAAATGACTTTCGCCTTCTAATCCTTGCAAACCCTTAGCCATGAGAACATCGATTGCAATGCGGATCTGTTTGGGCTCTGCCTGTGCTTTCAGGACGTAACCCAAGCTACCAGCAAACATGGCATCGTTCAGTTTCATCTGGAAGTCATCTGTCTGGTAGTTTAGTGCCGCCATTTGAACACCATGTTTCCAGCACTCTAACGGATCAAAGTTGGACGAGTTGACACGGGTGGGATCTGGGTATACTCGGACCATATGTTGCGTATCAGTCAGTACAAGAGTGTGCTCCTTGTTGATACGCTTTCTGAGGTTTGTCTCAGAGATGGAGTAGATGAAATTTCTATGCGTATCGATGACATCGGGAGCGGGTAATCGCTTGCCAGCGCCATAGATCGCTAGGCTTTGTAAAAAGTCCTCTTTGGGACCGTTTTGTTCTGGTTGTGGTATAACCGGGTCAACTTGCACTCCCCAGTCGGGTTTTACTTGATCTCCATTCTGCTCCAGATCCAGATTGGCAGCATCATCATCTTCTTGATCACTGTCTTGAGGGTTTGCGCCTTGAGACATCTTGACTTTCAGTAGAATCTTCCCCCGTAGCTGATTTGGTGAAGGCAGTGTCTTGGAGTATGCTGGAATTGGCTCGGTGACCAAACACTCACCAAAGACCTCAACCATAATTCGAGCCATTTCATCTCTTTGGGACTTATTACAATGTACTTCCAATGACAACCAAAGAGGCAAATCGGATGCAGCAAAAGCATGCTCCATGATGGTCTTAATGACATCCCGAAAGTTGATGGACTTCGTCAAGCTGTAGCCGTGCTTGACGATGGGCTGTCCACGCTGTCCATTCCAGCAGTCCACTTCCACAGACCGACACCCTCTGGATAGAGCTTCGACATAGCCCTCCAATTTCGAACGAGTGGCCACTTGGCGGCCGAGGAGATATGTATTGTGAGAGGTGGAGATGAAGTATTCGTTGACAGGGCGGTTCAGATCATGAGATGTTGGTATGCTGCGAATTGCCGTATTATTATCGGAAAGAAGATGAGCAGCCAGTGCATCGGGGGAAATATCAGTGACTGGCTGTATCTCTAAATCTGATTGTGTTGAGCCAACAAGAGTACTAGATGAGCCAGTGAACTCTCTGGAAACCTCGCACACGTGGCTGAGTTTATCTTCCCCTTGCACGGTCCTCATAAATAATGAAAGAAGGTCTGGCGATATTCTGGTAGTGCTCTTATGACTAAAAAGTTTAGTCTCGCGACTTGCGATCAAGTCCAGTAAAGTTCTGCTTGATCTAGATGTGTAGCTCAGCGGGTACTTAGCAAGCTCGTTGTCATCTTCAGACGTTGACGCATCAGCTGCCTGTTTGTTGTTAGTGACAACTCATCCAGTGGCTAGTCCTTGACTTACAACCGCCCCTCTATCATTTTCGACATCAGATATAACACACAGGTGATTGCTGAACGCAAGCTTGATAACATCGAATGCAGTGGGTATCGAGAAAACAAAAATAAGGACGACGAGATGTCCACAAAGAATGATATACGCGACAAGCATCCTACTCGAGTGATCTGTCACCACGGGCAGGAAGCCGATATGCAGAGAAAACAAGGCGATTCGAGTCATTGATAAGATACCAGGAAGCGATACAAAGTGGGAAAACCCAGCCCAGTATACCATTGACGCAAGCTGTAGCGCTTCGCATGCTAGAAGTAGACCAACTTGGACAGAATTGTACGTTTGGAGACCGCCAAGGATGCACCCGCGCAGCATCATCAAGACAAATATAACCAAGGCGCAATACTTGTGACCCTCGTTGCTGTTCCTGCCGAGACTGCCTGGGCCTTGTACAACAAGCGAAGCCATCTCAGGGTCTTGCGACCAACTCCAGTAGAATCCTGCTGACAACAGAATGAGAACTATTAGAGCCATTGCCGAGTTTTCATAGCCGTAGATGCTCCCATCTACAAATTGATAAGTCGCCCATGCGCTGAGAGGGAGCATAAAACAGCTGAGAAACAGCCTCACAACAGCCCAATACTGAGTTTTGAGTTGAGCTCTGAAATTGGCAAAGCAACTTCCGGGACTTGCCTTACCATGTTTGAGTCGGTGGGTGATGTAGGAAGATATATAGAGAAACAAAAAGACAATGAGTGACAATACGAACGTGTTCATCCAACTTCGAGACTTTGTAGGTGAGCCAGTCATCTGAGTGAGCAACTCCAAGCCAGGCGCTCCAGTAATGGTTCCGTTATGCTCGTATATGCCATCTTCAACCCCCGATTGTGCATAAGGAGAACCGCGTTCGACTACTCCTGTAGGTAGCATAAGAGTAGACCAGCCGCAAAGGCCGACCAATGGTTGGAAGAAGCCAGGATATTGGAGGCTCAAGGCTCCCGAGAAAAAAATGAATTGGATGTATGCCAGTACATCGATTGCGCGTGCAACAAGTGAGTTCTTAGTGGTGGATTTGGTGCTTTGTCGGACCGGCCAACATGCTGCAAGACAAGCTAAGGTAAAAGTAATGATTGGAAGCCAAAGGCTGAGAAGACGTATCGCTTTGGGAACTGCCGGGGTCAAGACTGCGCGGACGCAAGAGAGTGTTGTGTTATCCGAGTTTCTTAACTCGAATGTCGTTTTATAAGTGTCGAGTAGAGTTGATCGGTTAAAAGATGTTGCGATAGTAAATTTTGACCTCGAACCGAGGAACCTTGATGTGAAGCATGTCTTATTGACGATCTCGCCTGGGATCAAAGGAATGTGATTTCCATAGTCGGCGACTGTAAACCGAGGAACGATATCGGAGAGATCGGCCTCGCATGAGTTGCGTTTCGTCAATCCAGCGATAAGATCAAACTTCCAGTCAAAGGTATCCCTCCCTCTCTCAACGGACGCGCCAAAACTCTCCGGAATGAGTGACGAAAAGTCGTGACTTTCAGAGCAGTCCTGGAACTGTACATATGCAGCTCGACAGCCAGCTGTCAAGAGCATGCAGTGTGTAACTCTTGACAGCATCATTGCTATTCGGCCATGGCGGATGTGAGAGATCAAATTGGGCAGCCACTCAGTGGATCTCGACTGTTTGCCTCCTGGATGATTTTGCGCTTTGGCCAGGAATGACTAAGCTCGCTAAGGGGCTAATAATAGGGACAATGCCAAGATTTCGCCCTATTTTGGGAAGGTTTATACGAGTTGGCCCACTTGGCGTGTACCCTCAACCTGGATATCGGATATTTGAGAGGTCAAGAACTCTTGCCATTTGCTGAATTCATGTAGGATGATGAGTTATGTCAGATGTTTTCTTCTATTGGGTGCCTCTATAATGTCCAGTGGTGCTTCAAATCCTGTCTCTACCACCAAGTTTCCCTTCACCTTGGCCATCACAGACCGCCATCATCCACAGCCTTGGAAACCTCATTAAATCCGCTGAGTCATAATCACGCCAGTTCGAGTCGTGTACTTGGGATCGGTAATATCCTCGGGAAGCAAGTGGCCATCCCCATTGGTGACCAATCCCTCAACCAGTGTGGAATTCCCGACAACCTCAAACCCAAGCTTTCGGTAAAAACGGATCGTAGCGGTTTTGTCGGCTTTGGTCATCAATCTCACAAGAACGCGAGGTTTCTGTTGCCTTTCTTGAAGATAGTTGAGGGCTTCTTGACAAAGATACCGTCCCAAGCCTTGACCTTGGTGCTTAGGAAGAATGGAAAGGCTCAACAGCTGCCATTTTTCTTCTTCATCGTCTTCTCCAACAGGGGGCTGACCGGAGGCCTCGGGAAGGACAAAGTCCTTTTTGCTCGCTGGACCTCGGAGTGTGACCTGCCCAACCCATTCTGCCCGCTCTGGTGTGCTGGGATCGGTTGATATCGCAATACAGACAAAGTTCTCTCTGTCTTCTTGAAGAATGCGATCCTCCCAGGTATCGAGAGCGAACTTTGACTCAATTTCATATGTAGACGCGAAAGATCCGGGTGATGCCTTTAATGCTTCGAGACGTAGGTTACGATACTGAACTACAGACTCATCAACTGAATGTGTCTTGGAAATACGAGAAAACGAGTATCGAAACTGTTTCGACATGATGTAGGTCTGAGACTGGACTGATAGGGTAGGGAACATGAGATATGATCGATTTGTTTTCTCAATTTGTAAATATGGAACAGAAGACTGAACAGTTTGAACTCTTCTTATAATGTACCATATTCAGGCGATTTACGTCGTTTCGTAGCGATTTATAATCCAAAGGGCTCAAATGACAAGTTCATGTAGTAGAATGACAAGAAAGGGTGCAAAGTAATGGGTTCCGGTAAGGCTGACTATTAAACATGGGTGGACCCCACGACTTTCCGCGAAGTAAGAACTAGCAGCAATTGTTTGATGGTGGTTTATGGTTTATAACACTGAGGTTGGTGTTTGTTGAAGAATCTATTCTTCAAATGAACTGATGCCCATCTAATACGTGGTCATGTCTGAACATAGGTCGCTCACTCGATATACCTAGAGCCTGACGGATCGTGGTGATGGCAACCAGTGTTTCAGTAACATGATAACTTGACTATTAAACATGTTGGCAAGTTGATCCAAAATAGGTAGGGATAAGGTGTTCTTCCAGTAGCTTTGATGAATGTGCGTCCATCCATACATGGCACAGGTGTCTTTTTTTGAAGCGGGGATTATTATTTATCCGGCACATCAGTTGCTATCTGAATATACACAACATGAATACAGGAATGCTTGACATCGACTCGCTAATTAGTACCCTTGTTGCTTGTCTGGAAAAGGGTTACCGGTGATGCATATATCGTTCGAATCAACTACCCTCCCACGGATGTTAGCGACCTGATCCCTATGGAGACTCTGCACACAGCAGGAGTGAGGATCAGTCTTGCCTCAACTTCAGCTGTGAACTTTATTTTACGACAGTTTCAGGATAGATTCCGTCTCAGGCTAAATCATCCGTTCCCAGCGGGCGTCGTGTGCAACCACCACAATGTGGCATGTCCGAGCCCTAGAGGATCTGCAACACCCTAGCTAGAAAAAGATGGAAACTCCGGCTCCATGAGACGATCTATTGACAGCTCCGGCCCGAACACCTGGATTGACCAGCTTGCGACGATCTTTACTGGCTTCGATATACTCGTCTATCTGCAACGTAGTAGATTTATGCGTCGGAGGAAAAGACCCTTTTGATACCCAACATGATCGTCATGATGATCTTTTGAAAGCGTGCTTGGGACTTTTGCTTTCCGTTGATCCCCGAAATCAAGTAGTTGCTTGAATTGCGGAACGCAGACGGAATCAGAGAAACACGCAGTTTGAGGTCAGAAAAAGGTATCGCATTAGAGGCCGTTATGGACGAAGAACTATCTACAAGAAAAGGAAATAAGAAGCGGGGTATAAGAAAGGTATGTACAATGTTGCCGAATGCTTATAAGGACTATAATGAGAGGAATAGTAAAGAGGTTTAAACCACTCTGAACTCAACAGTCTTCTTAATGACATTGCCCTTGAGGTCCATATCATCAAGCTTAATCGACTCATCACCTTGCGATGAACCGCACTCTATGATTTGGTCGGTTGAGTCACTTCGTGTCTTGGACTTTCCTCCATTCACTCCGACAACGTGCTCAGACCTACTCTGACCAAAGTCATCCTTCTGGGTAGAAGTGAAATGGTTCTGATGACTGTTCTGGTGGCCGTAGCGATCTCGTGAGGAGGGGTAATCTTGACTACCCACGCCGAATTTGAGTTTGGAAGAAAGAAGATCGATGCTACAATAGTTAGTGCTGGATCAAACAGAGAATCTCGGTTCAACTTACTACAAGACCATGGAGTAAAGGCAGAAGATGGCATAGAAGAAGCGATCCAGTTGCGTAGCAATGTTCTCAGCCGTTTGGCCAGCAGTCTTAAAGGAATGTGTGACTGCACGAAGCACACCCTGCAATGCCAAAAGTGCGACTCTCATCTCTGTGCTTCGAGCCAAGTATTGGAAAAGACCACCACTGCGAGCAATTTCGGCAGATGAAGCCTTGGCTGAGGTAAAGAGTACCATAAGGAAATATGCACTGAGGCATTCGAGCAGAGCAATAAGACCGAAGTAGCCGATATGAATATGGTTGATAGTCATCAACAAATCGTTGTTCTCGTTGAGGATAGAGCGGACTCGGAATGCGATGATGACGATTCGAACCATAACGATACCTGCGATGCCGGTCCAGAAGAGTGATGCAAATACTCTCCATCGTGTTCCACGGAGGACTCGCTTGAGAATAATGTAACTATAAAATAAGAGACCGGCTTCTTGGAGCTGGCAATTGTTAGCTTTTAGAATCCCAAACGGATATAGGATGTCGTGCCAGCCAAAAGATGTCCGCGAATACCGATGCTATTGCCGTGTAGATCGGTGGATGTTGCTGATAGTAGACGTAATAACACAATCCATTGGCAATAGCTCCAGCTGCCGACGAAAACATGGGCACTGCCGCCAGCAGCGTCCAGCTGGTGATACCACATACTAGACACCCGAGAAAGACATTTCCCATACAGATGGTGAACAGAATCGACCAACTGAGCTCAAAGAATACCGGCACTGCCATTGTCGATCACTCGTGTAAGAAGAATGGATGGGAAGAAAGTGACAGGCGACTAGAAAGAAAAAAGCAATGCGACATGGCCAAGTAGTTAACAAAGTGCAACCCTGGCTGAGATGATCAGACTCCTATTAAGTTAGGCAGATCGAGACAACCTGCTTGCTGCACCGCCTGATCCTGTCATATCGTGAAAGTATGCTTTGACCCCTGATCCTGACTCGATGGGATGCTATCAGCCACAAGTATGTCACTTACGTACAGGATAATTAGAGACAGACCCCGGATTCGAAGGATTTGAGTTAGTCAAGGTGTCCTCCACGATTGGACATTGGTCAAACAAGGTTTGTCCTTTGACAGCTGAAGTCGGATTCTCCGTAGTCACGGAATTGGGCATTCGTCTAGAGAAAATGGTTGGTGAAGCTAAGAAGCTTAGCAAAACATTAGACTGTGGCTAAGCTTGATTGAGGGAGGTCTTGACTCGCGTCCCCGCGGGGAATCTGCAACGGCGCTGAATTAAAGTTCACGCTTTCGGCATCTGAACAGGGGGTGAACCTCGCCTGGGTTACCTTGAAAGGGGAAGGTAGGAGGCATGTCGGTAACGAAAACTCACTGCCGGTTGGACGAGGTCTTTGGACCCTTGCCAAGCCGGAATGATGGACACGTTGCTTTTTGTCTCATTCCGCTGACACGTCTTGATCGGAATAAAAGAACCATGACAGTGGCTGAATCACTAATGAGAGCAATCAATTTGAAATCGCATCATCTGACATGTCGTGATGGCTCCAGGCTTCTCGAAGCGCGAGATAATGAAATAGGCGAGGTTATGAAAAGCATTAAAGTCTAGACTGGGCCGGGAGACTACTAACCGAGCCGAAACTACAGAGCTCATGTGTGATCAGTGCTGCAGAAGGGTTAGCTGTTCGCGATGCCACCCAAACAAGGACAAGCGTGCGTCAGTAGCAATTCGCAGAGTGACCAATACCAGTGGTGTCCAGAGATGTCCACTTCCCGAACTTTGTTTCTCGCTCGGATCTCTACACGGGATGGTTTCAGAAGCACTGTGGGATATTAGAGTGTGTTTATCCTACTATTTGAACTCAGGAAGTTCCGATGTCGCGTCCAGATGGGAGGTTATGTTTGAGATGAGGGATCGGCGGTATGTGTCATTGGAAGCTTCACATGTCCTTCTCTTTTCTAATGTGGCGTTTTCGGCATTCGACCGTGGAAGATGTTACGATATAGAAACAGCCACAATGAAGCTAACGGGTAACATTTTAGTCAAGCCACTGAGGGGGTCCCCTCTTAGCGAGGCGTCAAGAATGGTTTTAAATCTGGTCGTAATCTTGCTCCCCTTTGTTTCGCTCATTTTTAACTTTAATAGCTCTGGAGGGAGATTAACGACAAGCATCCTGGTAGCATCGGATGTCAGTGTACCCGGTTTATGACAGCCCGATAAAGGTTATACCACAATGGGAATGCAGAACGGTAGCGAGATGTAACCTTTGTACTGTGTTGAAGATGATGTTTTGAAGAAATGCCAGTTTGCGAATACTGTTTCAAGGTTAAGAATCGCAATGCGAAAATGAGATACAAACTTTCTTGTCTCCACTTTGTCATTTATCACATTAAATGATCAGCTTTGTATTACCCCACGCCATCAGATCGTCGGATCGCACAGTGATTGTTTGCAGTTACAGCCTTATATGACAGGATCTTCCAACCCGTGAAATGGTAAGACTCGACTGCTATTCGTTTCAAATAAAAACCCGGCTAATCTCTACAGATTGATAAGGTTCTGGAAGCCCTCTGGACGTGGACCCGTATAAATGTACAGTCTTGGCGTTTATGCGAACCCAGCATGATGTGACATGGATAAAGGCATGACACTGGTGATTCTTCCACCATTCGGAGCTTTACCTTGTGATATAGAGTTTTCAAAAAGTACCGAATATTGATCTGAAATATTACCCGAAGAGAGCGATTCTAGACCAGTTTCACAGGGCTGATACACGGGTTCGATCTCAAACTCCATGCAGAGGCACCGGCAAAAAAGGATGTTCGCTTGGCGACACGACCCCCATGATATGATGATCGACAAATATATTGACAGTTTTACTGATAATATCATACGACGGCCCGTAAAGCCACATGTTGTGTTGGTTATACAACCAACATGGACAAGGATATTTTGAAAACCCCTCATCAAAACCACAAGGCGGTCTGTTGTCCTTTTTAAACTTTTCAAATTCCCCAGTTTCATGAAAATTGAGTGAGAAATTAGCGTCAAAGTTTATTTGTTATCTTTGAAAGCAACTGGAGCGGATATGTCGTCGCCAAAGTCATCCCGGTCTAAATCCTCCCCTGCTCCCCAGTCGCCTAGTGGGATGCCAATGAACCAGGTTGCTGGAGAAGAACCGGCAATTGAAGTCGTAAGATCTCCCCATTGTCATTTAACCTTATCCATGCACTGATAGAAGACTTTTGTAGGGCGATGATTCCGATTCTTCATACACTAGATCGTATGCTTTACCCGGTATTCTGGGTCTCGAATTCGCACTAATGAATGACAGGACGGGAATTACCGATACGGAGTCTCTTAGATCTTCTATTCTAAGCTACAAGTGGGAGAACGGACGACGCTACCACGCTTATCAAGATGGATCTTACTGGTGCGCAGTTTTAAGTCCTTCAATCGTGTCACAGCGGGCAGCTAATTATTCACAGGGCTCCAAATGATGACCGTCAACAAGAAGCAGAAGACTTGATGTAAGAACAAGAATAGTTTGTGGTTTCAGTGCTGATAAAGATGGTTAGGCATGAAGTCTACAAGATCATTCTGAACGGCGAGCTTTACGAAGCCCCAATCGGCGAGAATCCTCAAGTGAGTCCATGATGCAGCCACATCATTAGTGTATTCTCTGACTAGATACTAGAGGGTCCTTGATGTGGGATGCGGAACAGGTATCTGGGCAATGTGAGTGCCCAGGACAGCACCGAGAAATCTAGTCTAATAGTTGTAGCGAATTTGCCGACGCTCACCCATCTGCCAATGTAATTGGCATCGACCTTTCACCCATTCAACCCAAGTTCGTGCCTCCGAACTGCCATTTTGAGGTTGACGACATTACGCAAGAATGGACGTACCCAGTTGATCACTTCGACTTCATTCACGTTCGTTTCATGACAGGCTGCATTCCGGACTGGACTGAGCTTTTCAAGAAGGCGTACAAGTAAGTCAAGTCCACTCAGCGCCTCATGCATGCTGACACTTGCCAGGCATATGCAGCCCGGCGGATGGGTAGAAAGTCTCGAGCTATGGGGTGTTTCCAAGTCCGACGATGGTACACTTAAGCCCGACTCGCCAGCCCACAAGTGGGTAGAGATCTTCAAGGAGATTGAGAAAATAACCGGCAAGTCCTTTTTCTGGGACGACAAGATGGCTCAGTCTATCAGCGATGCAGGGTTTGTAAATGTACAGGGTCGACGAATCAAGGTACCCGTTGGAACGTGGCCGAAGGATAAGACTCTCAAGCAATGGGGGGCTTGGAATAGGCACTTTTTGCTCGAAGGTCTTGAGGGCTTTTCTATTCGTGGACTAACTGAGTTGCTCGGAGTAAGTCATTGTCGTAATACTTGGGATTTGTAAGAACTGACTGTTTGTTTAGTGGAAGTATGAGGATGCGCAGTTGTTCCTCGCGGACATGCGCAAGGAATTGACAAACCCGGATTTGCACTCATATCTAGAGGTGTAAGTACCGTCTGAGATTGACCTGACTTGGGAACTTGAACTGACCAGATCCATGCAGCACGGTCTTCTATGGTCAGAAGCCAGAGGCTTAGGGGCTGAGGGTATTTGGGTGAGATACACTCTAGGTTCATTAGACAAAGGCCATTTGCTTCTGCTTTAATACGCAGTTGGGAATAGTAAACAGAGCTGAGTTCCTTCGTGGCGTGCTCTGCAGATCCGTGACGCACAAATTAGACTTGTGTGGCAATAATCACGAAGCGCAGCGGCAATGAGTCAAAACAGAGTTCTAATCGTGACATGCGACCAGTACGGCTTTCAGAGAAGGCAGGCGACAAAGGTTTACTGAATAGCAGCTGATAGACCGGCAATCGGTGAAAAAAGGAGGGAGAATTATGGTGTATCAGCGGCTGGACCAGGTGTGCAAAGGTGTACTTAAGACTTGACATGTACTACCCAGGTCGAATCACCAGCACCACACCACTACAATCTCGAGTGACGATCCACCAGCCAAGATGTTTTCGCAGACCCCCATTGATTCCTATCAGGAAAAGTTCAACCATGTGATCAAGAAGACATGGTCAAAGGATCGGCATCAAGCTAGCAACCCCCCTCTAGCAGAGGTAAAGCCAATATATCAGCAACAAGCTAAAGACACATCAGTAAAAGAACTACCATCGGGATACAAGCCTTCGAACAAGTACTTTCACGCACAGTTTCGCCTCCGAGTTGATGCCAGAAGCTTTGTGCCCGACAAGAAGGTCTTTGATGCTGCTTTTAGACCAAGGTACATCGTTTCGTTCGAAAACAACTTCAAGGATTTGGAACTCATATGCCATTCGAAAGGCGGTGATGTGAATGAGGAAATGAAGGGACTGAAAGCTAAGATGATGGAGCATAAATTGATGGGGGATTGGTCTACAGAATGCAAGTTTATCGATGATAGCCCTGAACCTAGATTGGGGAAACCACCGGTTAATGTTGTCGGTTCTTAGATAGAAGGGAAGAAACACGATGGAAAGGAAGACGGAAGGGAAAATGGAGAGAATGGAGAGAAAAACAACAACGTTTCAGGGGTAGAGAAAGAGGAGTGAACAAAAGGTTGGAACTCAACTGATGCAGGGTACTCGGTCTTCGTGCTGTGGTTGCGTCTGTGATGGTTAGATTGTTGCTAGTGGGTCATTGACTATTAGAAATAGAATCAGATTGCGCAAACACTTGATTGTTCTTAAATAGTTGCACTTAGGATTGATCTCTGGTTATCATTCGTTGTGATACCTGATGGCAGCCTTGAGACCATGCCTGATTTAAGTGACTGGCAAACACACATTATCACTTGCATCAGGTCATCTGAATCACGAACAGCGCATAAATACTTAAGTACGAAGATATTCCCTTCCATCCGATCAATAGACAACTCTTACATCTATTATTTTGATATCGAGAAAGACAATAAAATGACTCGCTACTATCTTCACGCGATCTTCTCCAGAAGCGAAGAAATATCTGCAGACTACATGTCAAAACTAATCAACTTACAGACTCTTACACAGACAAGATACAACATGAGTCTGTATTTTGACGATACTTTACTCCAGCTAACTATACCGTGTATGCCATCGTCTCTGAATAGGGAAAGAAATGAAATGTTGGCTGCTATGGATCAGTATGATCTTCATGGCGATTGGCCGAAGGTGTTCATGTTAATCAACGAGGACCCTCATGATGTGCCGAATAGGTACATCGATGGAAGGATGTAACGGCTTGACGGGTAATCAGACAATCGTATTTGCAGTAATAAAACTCTGATTCAGATATTCCGGGTCGTTTCTCACTACGCACATAAAACTGTTCTCAAATGTCTCGACTATAAGTACCACTGCATAGCGAGTTCCTTTCTCTGCCGCATGAAACATTCTCGTACCAGCGATAACCAAGCACGCCACAACTGAATACCCAAAATGATTGAACCACGCTACCTCAAGACTGTTCTTCGCAGAACAAGCAACTCATTCGGCTACATGTACAGCCTGATGCGCTTTCTTGACAACAACGGGAGCACGTATGTTCGGAGGGTTTCTCGACATGACGAATTATTCATGATTTCGGAGCCTTTACGTAGGGACATTGATAGGCAGGAATATGATATGAAGCGTGCGCTAGAGAGGGCGGGTATTACAGAATACTTTGATATTCTGTTTTGTGCAACTGCGGATGATCCCATTGAGATCCCTTATGTAAACCCTGAGGTTTATGGACGGATGTATGTGGATAGTCACGGTCGCAGGCAGTTGAGGGCTGGATTTAGAGGTTAAGATGTCTTAGCTGATAGACCCCATGATGGGGCTTCAACAACATCCAAACAACTTGCTGTGATTCAGTCCTCTTGAACGAGTATATATTCTCGTAGTACCAAAGAGGTTTCTCTTCCTCGTTATGTTCGCACTCACCAAAGAGAAAATTTAGTATATACAAAACTCTCAAATCTAACGATGTCTTCCGTATATCTCCACCTTCTGTTTCGGCGAAACACTGAACCATCGAGCCACACGCCCGTACTAAGACAGTTCCTTCACGGTTGCCGTGGCAGGGTTTTCATGACACTATTTATGGACCAGACTATGCTCATAGTAACGTTCAAAGATGAGGATCGTGGAATCGCCAACATGCGACACGGTGCTCTGATCGAAACACGCGAATGGGGTCTGTGGTAGCACTGGAGCTTTACTGGAGACTGTGTTATGGAACCATGCGGGAGAGATACGTTATTTGTGACCTTGTCCATGGAGTCTGTACGGAGGGATCCGCGGTTGAGGGGGCTAGAATAGTTTGTGATATGTCCATGTGGTAGTCACACTAAGCAAACAAGGCAGTTGTTCCCATGAATTATCTGATGCAGTGCTAAAATGGGGATCCTATATTCGCTGTTGATGTTGAACACGTCAGATCTACAACACAGAACATTTGCATAGGAGAAACAAACAATCACATTAAATTTAAAGCACAAAGGCTCGTGATTCATCGTCCTTCATTAACACGAACAAGTGAAGCATTAAACAACTGAGCTGCTGGTACTTGTACATAAACCCGTCGTGATCTCGCTTCCAACACATCCACCTGACATCAACAAACCCCCATGATCCAAAACTTACACAACAATCACAGATCTCAAATCAACAAGCACTTATAAAAACTGGTAAACTAAAATGGCGGAAAAGCGCAAGATTACCATCATGGAACGCAAGAGCGGCGCATCTACTTCCAAAGACAACAAGGTCGAAGACCTCGGTGAGACGTATACGGGCGTGGAGGTCTTGATCACATCCACGAAACTCCAACTCGAATTTTCTACAGTCCCAAACCAAGAGAATGAAACTTGGACTGTCAAAAATATGCGCTCCAGGATGGAGAAGAAGAAGCTTATGGGGGACTGGAAGCCTGTTGGGTCATGGGAATAAGGCCGGCTTTAGAGTCGCGGATTTGGTTAGCTCGGTCGTGTTACTTTTCTTTTGAGACACGAAAAATAACTTAGAGAATTCCCCGAATGATACCGGGGTCTACCAATAGAGAGATTTACGTTTGTAGGTGTAAAATGAATGGAATGCCTGTGACAACCGGGACCTGCATATCGACAACACAGTCAGAAATAAACTTCCATTGATAAGTGGAATGTGTATTCTGATTTGCAGCATCAATTGAGGATGCATGCGTCAAAGCTAATTGGATCTGTAGACAAGCTGAAATGAGAAACAATGGGAGTGATGGCACAGCTGAAGACTCATGCTCTGACAACCTCTTCCAAGAAAGCAAGGACTGTGCCTCAGCTATTTCCAGTGCCAATGCCGACGGAGGTAGCTCCTGTAGCTAAGCTTCCCCACCCCGCATCATAATTGCCATTTCCAAGGATCAATAAATGCCGAGAGATGGAAAACCCACCATAGATCGAGATAAATCTAGGCGACACGAATCCTTGCGCACATCTCAGCTTCATCCTTGTTCCGTCACACCTCTTTCCCCCGGGTATCGCGATCCGGTTGATCAATTGAGATTTAAGCAGGGAATTAGAGTCGTGTGTCCTCCTTCTGTCTCAGGCACGCCATGATGTCAGTCCGAGACATTAGTGCAAACCTTCGCCCATCGCCAAGTTGGACAGTGATATTCAGATACTAAATTCCTTGTGAATCCTGATTGTGCATCCGTCTTAGCCGTTCATTATGCATTGCAGAGACATTATGAAAGGCTTGGGTCTGGGGTGACGATGAGTATGACGTGGGTGCCGTGTAGACCAAGACGTTAGTGTTCAACTCTCGTGAGCTTCTAGACCAGAAATAGGCTGGTTTCACAATGACGCGCTGATGTCACGACAGGAACAAAAAATCATCATGAGCGCATAGAATGACGCATTGGAGTTCAGCCTCAAACTCAGCTTTCACCATAATCCAGATAAAGGGCTGGTGCTGGCTCAGTTCGTGGCTTGTGATTTCTTATCATCTATCGCATCTAATCAATTGAAACAGACTATTTTATTCTACCAAAATCCCCTGACCTATAATCGACATGAGCGGACTCAGGAACGAATTCCAGCCCGTCATGGCTGACGATACCTCTCGAGCTTCCCGCCTGAATGGCTCTCAACTCAATGGAGAACGTCGACAATCCGGACCTTTGAAGGAGATCATTGCTCAACAGGACAGTCTCTACAAGTACATCAGCGTATGTATCTCAATAAGGTCCATCGGAGAATGAATACTCACACGCTGTAGTGGGAGGATCCAGCTCGAACCATTGGATCGTACTTTGCTGCTCTCGGCTTTCTCCTCGCTGTCCACCATCTCCACCTCACTCAGCTCGCACTCAAGACCAGCGCCATTGGACTCGGAGGTAAGTCAATTGAACCGGTGAGGATAATGACACTGACCATAGCAAGTCATGTCTCTGGCTGAGTTCGCCGGTCGCTCTTTCGGTCCCAACAACTTTGTTTCTCGCATGCGACCCCGACAGTACAAGACCGTCCCCGAATCGACCCTCAATGCTACCCTCAAGGATGTCCACGACTTGACTCAATATGCTGTTGTCCAGGCTCAAAAGGTCATCTTCGCTGAAGACCTCGAGAAGACCTTCGCTGTAGGTAATCCGCGAGTCTAGCGATGCGACTACTAACGACCATCAGGCCTTCATGATTACAACCTCTCTCTACTTCCTCGTCCAGTTCATGACCCCTTTCGGAATCGCGATCTTGGCTCTCACAACTGTCTACATCATCCCTCTTGTCACATCTCCCAGAGGCCGAGCTATCGCAAGCGATGGAATGGCACGTGCCCAGGAAATCAGCACCGCGGCCGTCGACCAGGCCAGCACCATGGCCCAGGACAGCAAGGTTGCCATGTCCAATATGGCTTCTCGAGCTCAAGAATCTGCTTCTAACATGACTTCCAATGCTCAATCCACCGCCACCAACCTTACCTCTAGTGCTCAGGATACTGCCAACAACCTCCGACAGCGAGCTGGTAACATGATGCCTGGTATGATGCAGAGCAACACCGAGTCTCGACCTACCAATGTCAGCGATATCACCTCCAGTGTTCCTCACAGCTCTTCTGGTCCCACACAGGCCAAGGATATCTCGTCCAAGTACCCCAAGGATGATATGTCATTCCAGGAATCCAAGGACAAGGCTGCTAAGGCTGATCGTGATATGGCCCATAGCTTCGACAAGTCACCAAAGTCCAGCTTCAGTACTTCCGACAACCCCAGCAAGGGCTTCTCCCAGTCCGCCGTCCAGGGTTTCCCTTCTCCTGCCAGCGACCCAGCATTCGGCCACGTCTCCCATGGTCCTTCCGATGACTTTGGTGCCGTTACCAGCAGCTCTTCCAAGTCTCCCACCAACCTTACCAGCAACATCTCCAACATTCCAACCTTCACCGCTACCGGCTCCAACATCCCCTCAGGTAATAACCAGGACATGCCCAGCTATGCCCAACACCGAAGGTCTGTCAACTACTCCAAGTTTCCTCACACTGGCGGTTCTGACTCTGGTTTGCGATCTAGCTCGAACCAAGCTCCCATTGGCAAACGCCCCTCCATCGATGATGGCAACTACACTACCCAGAACAAGGCGGGACAGGGTTCCGATTATCAGCATTTCGTGCCCCGCGAGGCCCCTAACAGAGGTGGGCTCGCTACCACTGACCCTGCGTCAATGGGCAAGATGCCCCTTGGCGAATTGATCGACGAGAAGAACCAGGCTGGAGAGAAGGCTCCACCTCTGTCTGCTGGTGGTCTCAACGCTATGAAGTAGTGAACGCCAAGTACCACCAACTACAACGATTGATGTCAAATTGGAACAGGATACACGTCATTATGATTTACTTATGATTTATGCTGGACAACGTTTATGGAGTTCTTGATGAGGAGGCGCATGAAGCAATAACATAGCTAACGTCAACCAAATTCGAAAGAGTGCATGGTCTTGTATTATTAGCCAAAGCAAATATTTATGAAAACAAAAGATAACTACTATTTATCATCAATCAATTTCCGTATCGTCAGAGTTTCTTCGTGCAAGCATAACTGTTCGCGAAGCCAGTCTGTATTTAACAGATGAAGCATAATCCTCACTTCGACATTTCTATTTCGAGAAACCGGTCCTCGAGCCTATATTGTCCAGGCAGAAGCCGACAACAGATGCCGGTAAATAGAAGTCAATCACTCGTTCGTCATTGTTGTCGTGCGATCGGGTATACGGAAGGACTGATATAATACGTCATAAAGAGCGATCAACGTGGGTATAAGTGGAAACAAGCGTCAAGATTTCAACGTCCTCAACTTCTTCCTTTGCTAAGCCAGGAACATTGTAACAATTATTCAAAATGTCAGACCCGAACTCTCCCCATATCAAAAAGCGCGATACTCCCCCATGGGGACTATACCAGCGCGAAAACTTCTGGAAACTCAACACAGGCGAGGTTCCACCATTCAACACTCGTATGATGTCTACGGATCTGTCTTGATCGACTGCCAGCTAATATTTCCAGATCCTGATAAACTTGAGGAACTCGCCAAGAAAAAGCTCACTGAAAATGGTTGGTTTTATGCATCTTCCAATGCAGGTTTATCGGATACCCATCTCGCGAACCGTCAAGCTTTCTTTCGGCATAAGATTGTTCCGCGTCAGCTTGTAGATACAAACGACCGGACTACAAGAACCACCATTTTTGGACATCAAGTCTCTGCACCTTTTGGTATTGCGCCTATTGGTATCAACAAGATCTACCATCCTCAGGGTGAACTGCCTGTAGCTCAAGTTGCGGGCGAACTTGGTATCCCATACAGCCTTTCCACGGCTGGGTCTTGTCCGATCGAGGATGTCGCAGCAGCCAACGACGCTGGTCGTACGATTGCAAAGAACAGTGACGAGAGCCATCGTATCCCTACTGGTCCCCGGTTCTTCCAGCTCTATATGCCCCATGATGATGAGCTTACGACTTCACTGCTCACACGGGCCCATGAGTCTGGGTTTGATGCGTGTATCTTGACCACAGATACCTGGCAACTGGGATGGCGACACGATGATGTAGCTACATCGAACTATGCCTTCTATCGTGGTATCGGTGCAGACCTCGGTCTATCAGACCCAGTATTCCAGAAGCGCCTCGCCGAGCATGGTATTGACCCAAAGAAGCAACCCGCCGAAGCTGGAGCACTCTGGATTGACAACGTCTGGCATGGGCGAGCATGGTCTTGGGAAAAGGCAGTCTGGGCTCGCAAGAAGTGGCAGGAGATTAGTGGCGGAAAGCCCTTCCTCATCAAGGGCATCCAGCGAGTCGATGATGCAGAGAAGGCAGCTGATCTCGACTTCGAAGGTATAGTGGTGAGCAACCACGCTGGTCGTCAGGTCGATGGAGCCATTGCAAGTCTTGATGCGCTTGAGCAGATCGCTGAGAAGGTTGGCGATCGAATTGTCGTCACTTTCGACAGTGGTGTTAGAGGCGCAGCCGATATTGTCAAGGCGCTTGCGCTAGGTGCCAGGTTTGTTTTTATTGGGCGACTGTGGATTTGGGGACTGAGTATCATGGGAGAGCACGGCGTACGACACGTTTTGAAGGGACTTTTGGCCGATCTAGATATTCTCATGAATGTCGCTGGTATTAACAAGGTGGAAGATATCGACAAGAGCCTTATACAATCTTTCCAGGGGATTGACTGGCCGCACAAGAGCAAGTTGTAAAGGAAATATTTGTATTTCGAGTATATAATTATGAGAATAGTGGATATATGTTTACTGTTACATGCGATAGCATATGAGGAAGCCGAGTAGGCTTTAAGCGCCTGGGACAACACATTCCCAGCTGTCTGCCTTAGTCGTGTTTCCAGATCCATCCCACTTACTCTGGAACGGGTAAGGGCAGTACTCTGCAGGTAGTTAGTATAGGTCGACTAGATAGTGTTTTTTGACTTACTTCGGTAGGCAGAGGTCTTTCCAGCAGTATCATACTTGGCTCCAACAAGGATGGCAGGCTCTTGATCCTCCTCAACCCACTTTGTCAAAGCAAGTAGGACATTTTCTTTAGCATTCAGTCTGTCCTCATCCATGGGGTACACCTGTCCAACATCGTAAGCACCCAGACCCCCGGAGCAATGATACATTCCAGGAATAAAGAACTGTCGGTAGAAAGAATGCATCTCTTCGAGTGTGGCGTTGAGATTACTCTGAACCTTGGCGTAGTACTCAGCAATTAGCTTGGGGGTGATGGTCTGATCGGCTTGGCCATGGTAAGAGAGGATCTTTCCACCCTTTGCATAGAACTTGTCAAGTTTGCCTTCGTCGGCGTTGACGCCTCCGGGGTTTATATTGATGGCGAAGTCCATGTCTTTGACGGTGAAGTTGTGAGGTGCCCAGGTCGAGTCGTTGTAGACGGCACCGCGCCAGAAGTCCTGATCATTACTTAGCAAATACGAAAGGCAAAGACATCGATGCGACCCGTACCTGTAAAACTGTGTAGGACAGCTGTGCCGTTCCATTGATCTGGTTAGCAGAAAAGACGCTGGTGTCCGCACCCAGGTTGAAGCCAGGGTAGACAATGCGACCCTCGGAATTGGCAAGAGGCTCGTACGCTGCTCGGACGGAGGCAACCTGTTGCGGCTTCAAGCACAAAGAGCTATTGAGCACGTTTGTGCCGCAAGCCATGGTCGCAGGGTCAAAAGAGTGAGCGGCGGGGTTGTCAATGATGCCGTCCTTGACACCATCAAGAGGATCAAACATCTCAATCTGCTTAGCGACAATAGCTTTCCACTGCTCCGGTCGAACGTAGGCATCGGAGCTGAGGTCAGGCCATCCGATCCTTCGAGCAAGAATGCCCTTGGAGGCCACAATGTGAAGCCAGTCGATTCCAGGAGCTCCAGCAAGAATGCCGTCAAAATCTTCCGGGTACAGCTGAGCATTCTGCAGGCCTTGCCGTCCACCTGTGCTACAGCCTTGGTAGTAGCTCTTGGAAGCTTTCTTTCCGTAATAATGCTCGACGATCTGCTTCGCCACCTGCGCCTCGACGTGGATGCCGCGGTGTCCGAAGTCGTTGATCGTCTCAGGCTGGTTGAGGAAGAACTCGAAACCCTGCTCGCCGTCGTGACCCGTGTTGGTACCAAAGCTGGCAAAACCTAGATGAGCACCATTTTGGACGAACCGGTAGTCGATGCATCCTCCGATACCGCCAGTTCCAGTTGCAAGAAGACGGCTGTTCCAGTCGTCAGGTAGCCAAGCCTCGATACGTGTTGAGCTGGAGTCGCTTGTCGAGACATTGACGACGACTCGACAGAGATCGCTCGTGATGGCAACCTTGAAAGATGGTCCACCGCATGATGCTACGGTATTTGGTAAAGGAATCACGTCGCCGCGAGGATGGTGGCTGACCGAGTCCACTGTCGCGTTCGCGATTGAGATGGCGCCAACTTCACATTTTGAGGTAGACCCTGCCAGAGCCGACACGGCCAAAGCTGGAAGAGACAACAGCACTTTCCCGAGACTAGAGGTCATATTGAGACTGCACACTGAACGATCCTTCCCGTACGCGACATCCCAGCAGTATTTATACACCCCATTGACAAGGACACAGGGCTCCATCGGCGAAGTCAAGATCACGATAGCCTGGGCTATTTCTTTTTGGGTAGCATTGTCTGTCGATCTAGTGGAAGAGAAGCTAACCTCCGCATTTCGGCCTCGGTGTCCGTCGCCGACGAGGTATAACGGCAGTTGAGCTTGGTTTTCATGCCGGTGAAATGCCTCACTTTGCGGGGAAACCAGTGGAATGGATCTGGGGAAGTCCGAGTTGGTTGCTCAATCTGTCTATATCCCCGGATCCGATGATAGGGTGCCACCGCGATGTACAGCCGAAGAGGAGAAGTCAACCATGATGATGGTAACTTGGCTCGACTCCATTGTATTTGACAGGTAGGAATATAAGAGAATTCCATGATTCAATAGCAGCAGAGGCACTAAAGTTGTCCATGCACGCTGTATGGCGGGGGGTTTATGTGCTGGGAATTGGGGGTGTGGACGCTGTAATGCCCTGTAGGATCGGTGGGCCTCGATCAAGAAACGGACGGTGCTGTTTACCCTGAATGGGGGCACCTGAAGATCGAGTGTCAGAAGGATGAATGACTCCGTCGTCCCATATCATGTTACTCTTGTCTTAATTATGATGTATTCTATATGAATTTAGATTCCAGTGATGTTTACCTAAAATTTCGGTGTTGACGGTTGGAACCAGTTCTCCCGACCGTGGGTTGACTGCCCACCCATTTACTCTTGAGACGGTTCCAATGTTGTATAACCTACCCGCGCCAGGGCAGATACAACACTGGATCTGAACTACACGGGGACCTGTAAACACCAGACGCAGGCACGGGGTTCATTTCTGATACTGGTCTATCGTGCAAACCTGAGTTTTCGTCAATCGCAGTTCATAGGTGACGTAATGAATCCCTGGGTCTATGATATCATGCAATGCTATAAAGTCGTCTCGCCAGAGCTTGCCGCGCCCTCTTCTTAACATCTACACAAACTAACAATCTCACTACATATCAAGATGGTCCGCGTCTTCATCACTGGCTCAACAGATGGCATTGGCCAAGCAGCCGCCAAGCTTCTGGCCGAGCAAGGTCATCAAGTTGTTCTCCACGCTCGCAACGCTGATAGAGCGGCTTCGGCCAAAACCGCCATCCCGAACGCCCACTCTGTTTTAGTCGGCAATCTTTCGTCAATCGATGAGACCAAGAAGCTCGCCAAGGAAGCCAACAGTGCTGGACCCTACGATGTTATCGTTCACAACGCAGGTATCGGTTACGGCTCCACAGCTTCAAGGGAGATCACCTCGGACAAAATTTCGGCTGTTTTTGCTGTTAATACACTCGCGCCTTATATCCTTACATCCCTCATGGACAAGCCCACTTCGCGACTTCTGTTCATGAGCTCAGATAGTCATTACGGCGGTGACGAGACGCTCAAGAACGCAACGCAATCGCACTCGTACGGCAACACAAAACTTCACGATACGATGCTTGCGAAGGCTTTTGCGCGACGGTGGACAGATATTCAGGTTCTTAGCATGCATCCTGGCTGGGTCAAGACAAAGATGGGAGGTAGTTCGGCGCCAATTACGCTCAGTGAACCAGCAAAGGCATTGGCAAGCTGGGTTGCTGGAGAGGGATCTCTGGTGAAAGCTACGTCTGGTGCTTTCGTAACGACCAGTGGGGAAGCGAAACCTCATCCAGGAGCGGACAATGTTAGCAAGCAGGAAGAGTTGCTGGATATCTGCAAGCAAGTTTCGGGTGTTTCAGTGCCAGAGGCTTAAGAGACTCTGGCCACCACGCCGAAGTCATAGAGATAAAAAAAGAGAACAAGACATCGAGATGTATAAAAAAGAAATGCCACGATGTTTGCAATCGTTT